>VMRN01000021.1:379673-398444 GCA_010277015.1 Poeciliopsis turrubarensis | reverse complement strand
ACATGCTAACATCCATTGACATGGATATGCTAACATCCATAGACATGGATTTGCTAATATCCATTGGCATGAACATGCTAACATCCATAGACATGGATATGCTAACATCCATAGACATGGACATGCTAACATCCATAGACATGGACATGCTAACATCCATAGACATGGACATGCTAACATCCATTAGCATGAATATCCGTCTCTATGGATGTTAGCATATCCATGAAATGAATATGCTAACATCCATAGATATGAATATGCTAACATCCATTGACATGAATATGCTAACATCCTAACGGACTTCGTCTTGAATTTCAGTCAGTGCTACACAAAAAGCTTTCACTATTAATTGTACTCTTTTTTTATTCTGTTTTTTTATTAGCTTCCTTTGATTTTGTGACGATGCTATCGTCTCCCATTGCTAAATAAACTTCAAAGTCGACCCATTATCGTCCAAACGTTATTACTTCCGTAAACAGTGGCCTGCTGTGTGACGTCAACGTTCTTATTCTGCGCATGCGGATTGTAACCAGAAGTCTCGGTCGGGTTTATTTACTAGAATGAACGACCACACAGAAATAAAAATAGATTTGTTTCTGATATTATGTGGTATACTGATTATATACATCATGTATTTTTTTATATTACGTAATAATATATATATATATATATATATATATATATATAGACATGGATGCGTTCACGTTTATCCGAAAACATTATGACGTCATGTTTCAGGTCTGACTCTCATAGACTAGCCCGTACAGATTAGACCCCAAAGGATCCGTTCTGCAAACATAAAGCTGTGAAAGTGAGTGGAAGAGAAATCTCAGGCTGAGTTTACAGCTGAAGCTGGGATTTCCAAACCAGGGACAATCTGACTGTCTCTTGCATCACCTGAAGCGAATCACAGAAAAGATAAAGATCTCTGTGTTTTCACTTTGGTTTATGCCCTTAAGTGTAAAGATTTACAAAGATTACACTGCCAGGTTTCTGACTCATTTCAAGCTGAAGTGTACATCTGTAAACATGTCTTTCCTTGTTCATCATCAATTTTTGCTACTACGTTTTTAAAAATTCTAATTGAGTTTATAAAAATGAGTTTGTATGTTTCAGTCCGTTAAAACAAGCTTCTACATCATGATTAAACTTACTTGTAAGTTATTGTCTTTTTTTTTTAACTGTACTGAGATATTTGCACACAAAAAACTAGACCAAAAACACTTAAGATTTTGTGTTTTTGCAGTATTGTTGTTCATGTGTGAGACTTTTTGTTGAAGGGGAGTTTTTCCTCTCTAATGTCGCTGTATGCATGATCAGAATGAGGGATTGCTGTAAAGTCAACGGCCAGGACAAGTGAACGCTACAATGTGCCACTTTGTTTTTGTTCTTTTGGTTTTTTTTTTTTTTTTTGCAAAAAACAAACAAAAACATCAACAACTAGAGTCTGCTTTGTGGAAATAAGAATATTTTGGAGTAATCATCTCGTTAGATGCTGAAGATAAATTTCCAAAGCAGTATCTGCAGGTTTTGTTTCAAAATTTGCACAGACAAAATAAAATGAAGGATATAAGAACTCTGGTCATTTATGTGCACAGACTGCATACTTGAAAGTACACCAACACAGAGGAGTCAACCAAATCCTGCAAAGACAATCACGAAAACACTCAGGTGTTTTAGAAAGTTGGTGTTTGCCACAGAAACCACACACCCTGCTGATCTCCTGCTGTGCAAACAGCAGTTTGTCTGGCCTTCCAATGCATTGCTTTAGCTTTATGACCATCTCTGCTAATCATCTCCTCATTATGGACTCAGCATATTCATTCCAAACTAATGTTTTAGGCACCTGCAAGCAAGCATAAACACTTCTTCATATCAGTGACCATCTCCTCGCCTCTCCTTCACAGGTCTACACTCCAAAACACAAAGTATTACTAAGTGTTTTTAGTCTAGTTTCTAGTGCAAATATCTTAGTAGATTTGAAACAGGACAAACTTAACTTACAAGCAACTTTTCAGCAAGACGTAGGAGCTCGTTTTAAGTCAATACTTACTTAATATTAATAAAAGAGTATTTGTTCCACTGGTATATTTTTCCCACAATAATCTGCGAGTGGAACGAGTAGATTGTTGTAATCAATATTAAGAAATCATAAACTTAAAACAAGCTCATATATCTTCCCAAAAAGTTACTTTTACTTATTTCAAATTCACTGAAATATTTGCTCTAAAAAATACTTGGTAAGATTTTTTAATTTTTGCAGCACACTTCAAAACTAAAACAAATATATGGATCTCTGACCAGCTATGAACAAGATACTTAATAAAACTCAGCTGAAAGAGAAAGTCTTGCCAAGTATTTTTGGTGTAGTACACTTGAAATAAGAACAAAAAACTACTCAAAAAGTAGTTTTTTGAAGCTAACAAAAAGTAACTCTTCAGAAAGATAAAGGAGCTTATTTCACTTAGAACAAGATATTTTTCCAGCACCTCAAGTCAAATGATCTGCCACTGGAAATATCACTTTTCATCAAATGTTTTGTCTTTTTTCCAAGTGTACTAAGTTATTTGTTCTTGACCAAACATACTTGGTAAGATTGAGCATTTTTGCAGTGCAGCACATGGCTGCATACCATTGCTCACCATCATCGTCATCCGCTGATGCGTCTGTGAATGAGCTGCTGAGGACAAAAGGGATCAGGGCCGCGAAGCCAACGCAGAGAGTGACCACCGTGACCTCTCGGGTCAGCCGGGAGCCAGGCAGTGAAAAGACTCCCTGCAACCCCCCATCCCAGCAAACACGCATGCATGCCCGCAACCACAGAGCCAGCAAGCTCCTGGACAACTCGGCCCGCCGTGGGAATACGGCAGAGAGGAAGAATCAGCATTTGCCCCACAGGAGCTGAAAGAAAGCGGCCGTGTTGGGAATTTTGGGTCATGCTTTTCTCCGCACATTCCTTGCTGGTTTCCCCAACAATAAACCGTGTCAGACGCGAGACAACAGCCTGCATTCTGGATACCTTACACCATTCAATGCCTCAAAGCTTCACGGCCACACACTGGCCTCCAAATGTACGAGGGACGGCCTTTTGAAGCGGTGGAAAAGTTGTGAAGGCTTACTATATTTAAGAATCACATGGAAGAGGATGCACATTCAGCTGGAGGTCATCCGGCTGCTGCAAGCATGAGACGCTTCTCACAAAATAAAGGCGCATGTAATCTGGAAATGCCACATATTTTATTTTTAGGAACCAAAACAGCCTTTGAGTCATTCTAAATCGCTGCACAATTTGAAATGATCACAGGTTTGCCAACACTGCAAAAGCACAACAACTTACCAAGTATTTTGGTTTTAATTTCTAGTGTACAAAATCTTAAGACAAAACCGACTTACAAGAACGTTTCAGGAATAAATAGAGGCTTGCTTTATGTCAGTAATTTCTTAATATTGGTGGAAAAACTACCATTTCCACTGAGGGAGAATGTCTTGCTATTAGTGGAATAATCTGCCAGAGGAACTAGTACTTTTATTGGAATTATTTAAGCTTTTCAAGAAGATCTAGAAGCTTGTTTTAAGAAAATAATTCATTAATATTGATTTTTTTCTTCTACTAGAAGATTATTTCTCTTATAAGGCAGTTTTTGCTATGTTAATCAAAAAAATATTTGATTAATCCCAAAGTGGAATTAAATAAAAACGACAAGTGAAATAATCTGCTAGTACTTTTTAAAATCAATATTATAGAATATGTCTTATTTTAAGTGCACTAAATATGTGCAACAGAAACTAGACCAAATAACTTGGTAAGATTTTATGGTTTTGCAGTGAAAAATAAATGTCTATGCAGTAAAAAAAATTAAACATCCTTCATTCTGCATGACAAAAATAAATAAATAAATTATAAGTTGGGAAAGGCCGAAGCAAAAGTTATGTAGACCTGTGAAATAAAAGTCCACTGGTCTCCCAGCATCGCAGCCACTTCGCTTTGGTCTCAGGCTCTTTGGAGCCTGTTTGCTGTTTTCTTTGGCACTTTAGTTTGAAAGTCATTGTTATTTTCAGTCTTCATTTCTGTCCGTTGCTCACAGTTTGCTCTCCTCTTCCTCCAGTGGTCGATTCAAACCTGGGATGAACTTGAGGAGACGCCTGCGGAAGCTCTTCTGTTTGGGTTTTCTCTGCAGTGAGCCGAATCCTCCCTGTTTCTCCGCCGACCCCACGGACGACGAGGACGACGATCCCCTCAGGTAGCTGCGCGTGCTGGCGCTGCGGGTCAGGTGAGTCTTGGTCACGGTGAGGAGTTCGCTGGTTGGTCGGGCGCGCTGCTGCCTCTGGGAAGGCGGCTGCTCGTTGATTTTGTCGGCGCTGCTCGAGTCCACGTAGCCGTCTGAGTGGTACAGGAAGGTCTGGTAGAGCGGGTCGTCCTCGGTGGCCGTGCTGAGGAGGCTGGCGCTGCTGCTGGTGCTGCCGGTGCAGCGGAGGGCTCTCTGCGCCGCGGGGCTGGGCGCGCCGAGGCTGCCGTAGATTCCTGCCGACTCCAGGGACTCGTACAGAGCAGCGTCGCTCATCACGATGCCTGCAGGAGACGAGAGCAACGTCAGCACAGCAGGCAACAACATCTGGACTTAAATCTAGCATATAAAAGGAATTTATTTACAAAAAGGTTAAATTACGCAAATTGCTGACTTATTTTACTAGTATAACTGCTGACGGAAAAAGACATAAAATCCTGTTTCAGCAGCTCGGAAAATCCAGCTAACATTTCCAGTTTTACTGGAAATTAAAAGCTTATGCAATTTGTTGCCTGAAAAAAGTAAATCAACTTTCCTCAATGCCAAAGAACAAACAACAAAGCAAAAAATAAACCAAACAAACTATATTTTAAAGTAATTTTGGTCTAATTTCTAGTGCAAATATCTTAGTACACTTTAAATAATACAAAACTAACTTAAAAGCAACTTTCCAGGAAGAAATCGGCACTTAATTTAAAATGAAAGCTGGCAGCATCAGTAAAGCCAGTGAGTTATGATTACTTGCCATGGACAAGCCTCTGCTCCTGCACCATCAACGAACGATATTCATCCCACTTCTCATGAAGCGTTTGCTGCAGAGAAAGCAAAAGATTTATTACTTTACAAACAAACATTGAAAAAACACAAAAATACCAGCACCAAATAGGTTGATGTTTAAATTGCTAGCTTGGTATTGCATTGGATTAGAGCAGAACAGCTGCTGTAATCTTTAGGGATTACAAGCGGTCGAGCCACTTCTGCTGCTCAGACCGCTTCATGCAACAAGCGGACCTCCTGGAGACAGGTGTGGAGCAAGGGGGAAGGGATCCCAATGTGCAGCATTTAACATAACCTAAATGTGTGTGTGTGTGTGTGTGTGTGTGTGTGAAAGGCTACTGGACACATAATCAGCCTGACTCACAAACAAAAGGGAAAATACTCACCTTTAAATACTGCAGCCGGGCCTCGAGCTCAGCTTTTCGGATTGAGTCACTGTAAACCGTCTCCAGCCTTAAAGTGAAATAAAGACCACAGGGTTATTGAGCTCAACAGGAAGCACTTATAAAACCTACAAGGGCAGAAAAAGGCTGTTAAAGAAACTCTATGAGAGGCTTTTTTCACAAGTCCACGTTTACAAGCAGCGTGGAAGGATAAACAAGAACCATTTCCACTTTGACAGTACAAACACTCTTTAATCATGAGCTGTGGAACAAAGTAAAAAAAACCGTTTACACACTAACACTTTTAATAAGTGAAGCTGAGGGTGTAAGTTGATGACGTTCGACTATAAAACCCTCAAAGCTTACAGCCTGTCTTCACTAATTGTCCATGGTTCAAATTAAACACCCAAAAAACAAGAAAGAGAGCAACTCACAACAGGAGAAATTATTCAAACAAGCTAGAAAATTTCATCAGAAAATGCTGAGTCATTGGTTGCTATGGTGATTTTTGTCCCTTCTGAAAAAACCCCTCTGCTTGAGACAGAGATTCAGTCTCAAACAAACGGGTGCTGTGCGAAAACGGTTCCTTGTATCAAAATGTTGTTTAGCAGTGAGAGGCAGAAGCCTCTGGTGGCCCCATGTGTGAGTTTTTACGAGCCTACAGTGTTTTATAGAAGCGATACAACGAGTTAAAGAGACCCTTAAAACGAGGTTTGAGAAAAAAAAATACAGCTGAAATAATGGAAGTGAATGGGAGTTTTGGTGTGTGTTTACTATACTTTGAGTGGATTTGACAGAAAACCCCACGCCCTACAACGTTAGGAGACACACTGCGTGAAAGTAGACAAAAATGCCTACGTTTTGATGTATTACAAACAGCATAAGCGATAAAAACTAAACCCATCACAGCATTTTAAATAGACAGAGTGCTTGACATCATCACTCTCCTAAAGAGACAAGCAAACAAAACATTTTATGAAACTTAAACTCCTATTTTGTACAAAACAAAAATTTGATACCAAAGCTCAACTTTTCATGAGAAGCTTAAGATTCTGTAAAATATTCCTGGGTTCAGGAGATCCAAACGGCTCAATTTTGTCCCAATTTGGCTCAAATTGCTACTATGGCAGCATTTACCTGCGACTTTCGTAAAGAGGGTTTGGTAGATCGTAACCAAAAGTCACATCAGTTTTTTAAGCCAAAGCAAGCTGATAAAAGTGATGGAAACAGAAAGATAATATCTAAAAATGTCACCATTTTTAAAACAACCAGGTACAAAAAGTGCTGCATCGTCATTTGGTTTAAGAGAAATAAATATGAATATGCCGCTTTGAAAAACCTCTTTTGCTATTTAGGCTTCAGGAATTTCCTGTGTGAACAAAATAGTTGAACTTAACACAGTTGTGTTGCACATTAAATAAAACCCGTCACAGTTTTGAGAAACGTCCAACATGTCAGATTCATCGTCGCTAGACTTCATGAGCCAGATTTAGTTTTCATAAATCTGGTCTGATTTACTTGGAGCTAAAAAGCAGAGAGGAACAAAAACAGGAATTTAATTTCAGTTGGAGAAGATGAATGAAAACATTCATGTTTTACTTTCTTAGCCGTACAATGTGAGGAAATGAAAACGTCGACTATTTGTGTCTTTTTTCCCCCCCCTCTACGCTGACTCAGCTCTTTGCTCTTCTGGCAAAGAAACCCGTCGGGTTGAACTGCAGAAACAGCACGCTTCGTTTGGTGACATAACTGAGGAGCGGCTCAGCGGGTTTCCAGCATCGGCGCAGCTGAGAAACTCCTGAGGACATGGAGGACGGATATCAGATAACAGTCGTCTGTCCTCATGTAACGCGGTATGAAACCTAACCGTCTGCACAGGAAGTTGCAGACGATCCTGGTCCAATCATCACCAGCAGGAGTTCAATATTTTCAATTTCTGTTTGAATTCCTCCTCTGGTCTGATGGTTTTCAACTAAAAATGTGCTTTACAAACTTTAACGTAAAGGTTTAAACGGTGGTTTAAGCTTCACCTGAAACGATTCATCAGATCAATCGGTTATTGAAGTAATTGTCAACTAATTATGTAATCAATTAACTTGTAATTCACTGGAAAATACAGACTCAAAAAACAACATTTTCAGAGTAGAAACCAAGCCTGTACAAAAAATATATACATTTTGCATTCCAGATAACAATAATAATAAAAAATGTTTCTCAATAAATATGTTCCACCCAGAACTCCTCCAGTGGTTTCACTTGGTTCAGATTGTCTAAAAAATATCTCCTATTAAGCATATTTTGCTTTTGTTAAAGTTAAGAAATGGCTGAACTTCATTTTCTTTTTTTTTTTTACAAATTGTCAAGCGACAGACAATATTTAAGTTCCTCTTTAAAAATGGCTTATTTGTTTAATTGCATCTGCTCATGTATTTCTAGTAATTTACATAACAGAATGAGCCATTTTTTAAAATTAGATTAATCGCTAGAATAATCGATTTGTAAAGATAATCTTTAGCCGCAGCCGTACCTCAGTGTGTTGCCGCATGACCTGATGAGCTGAACGATGTCCTTGTGCAGAAATCCCTCTACGGCGGTGTCGTTCACACTTGTAATGGTGTCCCCTGCACACACACACACACACACATTAGGGCCTGACACAACTCCTCGAATGAGTCAAGTATCTCGATTATTAAAATTCCTCCAGGAAAATGTATCTGCCTCGAAGCTTCATTAAATTATGTTTAATTACAGAGCAGCATTATTGCTAGCTGGTATTTCCAATAGTATTGCATCGGATTAGAGCAGAAGAGCTGCTGTCCCCTTTAGGGAAAGCTGTTCACAAGCTGCTCTGACTTCTGCCTATGAGTTGTTGTGAAGTGCCAGCAGCTTGGTGTTGAATCGTGCGGCGTTTTGTCAGGGTTTGGGGGACAAATAAGGATTGCTGTAGCTTGCGGTGCGATGGTTGGACGATGACAGCTTTTGTGGCGTTGTCACGGTTTTGGAGCAAACGGTAGGAATATGCGAGTGAGAGAGAGAGCCGATTCCTCGGATAATTGTGAAAATATTCAATAGAGTACTCGATTACTAAAATATTCTTCAACATCCCTACAACACACGTGTCAGACAACCGCCATGAGGTCACAATGCTCCCAGTCAATGTGGATTTAATTTGTTGAAGACGCAGCCGACCGAGGGATGAAACCTCTGCACATGTGAAGAGCACATGTGCAGTCGTGGCGTTTCAAATTGTCACTTCACTCCAAGTCCAGCGGAAAGAACGCAAATATTTCATGCGTGTTGGTGCCAAGTAGCTGAAGCCGTTTCATCTTCTTTGAGAGTGGCCCGGAGTAATTAGATGTGGTTTGGACTCGACGTGCTTTTGTTCAGACAGGACAGCGTGCGAAGTGGAACCGACACATCCACTTTGGATTTAGAAGAGATAAACACTTTCTCTCTTCCCTCGCTGACCGGCGGAGACGTAGCGCTCGGCGAGCCGTGACGACTTTCAAAAGCAGAGACGATTTCCTGAAGCTCTCTGGTGTCAGCTCTCATTTATTCGTTTCCTGTCCTTTCCTGAAACGCAACCATCACTCTGGTTTTTTACTCACTGCTTCAGTCTGTTTTGGGGGAATCTATGCGACAAACCAAAACAAAGTAGTCCATAACTGCTAAGTTGAAGAAAAACAACACTTTTTTTCTCCTCTTTTTTCTGAAAAGTGTGGCATGAGTCGATACTTTGTAGAAAAACATTTAATGGTAAATTCAGCAGGATATGATCTTATTATCTATAATATTTTCTACATTTACAAACTAAATACGTTATTGCAATAATAATATTGTTTTGAAACCATTTTTAAGTAACATATTGGTAATAATGCCACTTATTTAAGTAAGTTTAAATTCTAAGAAGTCTATATGAAATTTTAAAACAATATTTGCCTGGCGTTATAAAAGCTGTGCCATGCTGCCACAGTCCTAGTTGCCTAAAAGAAGAAGCAATAAATATTGTTTTAATCATCATTTTTGCCATCGCAATAGCACCATAAAATATTGCGATAAAATTAAAAGTCCACATCGCTCACCTCTACTCAAAACTAAAAGCGTCTCAGCTCTATAAGACTTGAATATTTCTGTTAAGAAGTTTTTTCGTTCAATATATTTTTGCGAAGATGATAGGGCAGAAATCTCACTCTGCAGATTTAAGGAGTCATGATAACAAATTTAGCTAGACGATAAATCATCCCAGATGAACGATAATATTGTTGTTTTCAAAAAAATTTAATGGTGAAGTTATAATAATGCAAGTTCACCCTCTCAAAGATGAATAAACTTTCATTTCTAGCAAATATTTAACTCTGGGACAGGAAGACATGTCAAATATCCAGGATAAATTAACAAAACAAACAAAAGAACAAATAAAACGGATTCTGAAGTGTGTAAAAACCAAATGCACGTCAATGAAGCCTTTAGTTTTGGTGGAAAGAGAAAAACAAACATGCAAATAGAAATGATCAGGCTCGCTTTAATTGCGATTAAATTACACACAGATGGAATTTATTTAAATTTCTGGCAGCAGTTTGTGGCTCTTTTGAGATATTTGTGAAAAGGCTTAAGGGGTGCGAACACTTTCGAATGCGTCAGCTGAAATCGTTGTTTATTAGCAGGAAAAATGTCAAATGAAGCAGCTGCATTTTGACTTCCCATAACAACCAAGCAGCAGGTCGGTTTGTGCTGATGTAATGTGTTCAATGTCAGCTGATAAAAACACAAAGGAAACTCTTGTCATGCTCTCTTCCCTTTTGTTTATTTCAGGTCTCATCCAAAAAAAGTAAACCATGGAGATAAAAACAATAACCATAAAAAAAAGGTTCACTCACCAACTTTAAGACCTGCTTGTTGGGCTGGGCTGCAGTCGTGCACCCTGCACACAAACGTGCACATCTCCACTGAGTTTTGTTCCTGGTGGTGAAGGCCGTAAGTCTGGGAAAGAGACAATGGAAAACATGAAGATGAAGCAAGACTTCCTCTTTTTAGATAGCTTTCAAAACCGACGTACTTCTGATGTTCTGAAATATTGTGGTAAAAGTGCAACATCAGAGACAGAAACCCACTGAACCGCATGCAGAGGAAGTCATGACGGACAGTACCGGAAAGACCGTTTTATCAGAGGACGCACAAGTGTGACGCACGCAAGCAAAGAAGAGCCGCTTCCTCTCGCCTCCCAAAACAAACCGAACGAAGAACTTCAATGTCCCTAATTGGTCAAAATGTATTTTTGTCTTTTTCATTGATCCTGAAAATAAAGGAGGCAATCATTTTGTTAATTTGTTTGTGTTCAAATATGAAAAGACTATTTTTTTCCATAACTGATTTAGTTGCAAAGAAGAGAAAAAAGAACCAGAGAAAATACAATTCAACTATATATAGAAAAAAAGAGTTAAATTTCATTTGTGCATCAAATTTTTGCATCAACTGCAGGAATAAATAGATTCATCAAGGGCTTGAATGTAAGGGTCATATTTGATGATGCTTTTGAAAAAGGGCTGCAACTAAATTATTTTTGTAATTGGTTATTTTGACAAAAAAAAAAAAATTGTACAATATTAAAAGTACATTTAAAGATACAAATCTAAATAGAAAAAAATACAATTTTAAATTTGTGAAGTCAATTATTGTTTATAAGAATCATTCAATTTGTTGGCTGAAATTAAAACATTTCAAATGCATTTTTGAAAAATCAAAATCAAAATGATGTTCATGCTCATAATGTCTATAAATACCTCAGCAGCCTTGCAAAGGCGTTCTGTAGTTTCACAGTTTTGCTTAATATTGCCAACATGTTTCCTCATTTTTGCTGTTTTAATCTAAACTATTTGCATACTTCAATACCAGCATTATACGTTTATACGTTATACGTTTATATTTTGTCGTCTTGGAAACTCTGACTTGTTACTTCCACATGCATTTCAATGAACTTCCTTGTTTCGGTGCCCATAGCGCCTCTGCACAAAGGTCAGAGAGGACTAAAATACACTTCCCCATACCAGACACCTTTCAGACAGTTAACGTGCTGCTGCTAAAGAAGCCATTATCGGTTAAAAAGGACAATAAAACTGGACAAATGTTGCAAAAGTTTGTATCTGCCTTGCACAGGTCCTGCTCCAGTTAGAGCATGCATCCAGGTTGCCAGGGGAAATTTTTAAATGATTCAGATCTGGCCTGTATTTATAGCGACTGGCTTCCTTCTCAGCAACCGGCAGGGTAAACACGTTAGCATGCAAATATCACTGAAAGGCAAATTTCACATTTGCATGCTGCATTCCCAGCTCAATATCCACAGTACCGACTCGGAGGGAGGAAAAGCACCAGGAAACGCGAGACTCCACATTCATGGCGGGCTCTGCTGGCCATCAAACTGCTCCTCATGGCCTCACTTCCTTCTGGCCGCAGCCGGGCAGGAAGGGCGGGAACGCCTAACGAAAGCGTAAATAGAACACCGTGTCTTTTCCTAGAAGTGGCCCTTCACTTCCCAAGGCTTTATGTGAGCAGCAGCACGTTATAATATCCATGTTGTGCTCACACTTTTTGATCATTTTTGTAAACTATTCAAAGAATGAGTATGGAAAACAGAGCGAGGTGTGGCGCTGCAGGGGGACTGGAGATTTGTGAGTAAAGTTCCTGCTGGCTCGGTGGGAGAGAGTAGAGCGGGTTTCACATCGACAGCGTGTGAGGAAACCTCAGCGCTTAAAATAAAGATGCTGCAGGGGAAAAAAGGCTTCAGTCATGGGATGAACATGAACAAGTTATTCGACTGATGCTTGACCTTTTTACTCCCGTTGGCGAAAAGAAACAACTCGATTTAGAGACGCAGGAAATCATCAGGAATCCACTTTTCTCAGATACCGATATCTGAGGTTTAGCATCAGTCGATTCAGAAAAACTCCTCTGAAATACAAATTTATATAATGACTGTGCATCTGTTCACCACACTTTAATGCATCAATAGCTTCAAAATCGGTAAAATATGTAAAAACAACACAATTTGTTCTGTCAGTGCAATTATGAGAAAAACAGCCAATGTAATACAAAAGGTTGACTAACGTGAAAATAAACTACAACAAACCTTCTTTCAATTGTTCTGAAAGTACAATTAGGAAATATAAATATAATGCAAAAGAAATAATAAAGCATGACGTCACTTGGAGCAAAAAGCAGAAAATTAAAGAATTTTTTTTAAATTCTTTAATTTAAAAAAAATAAATTAATAATATCGATATTAATATCGATTTGGTGAATCTGTAGAAACTACTTGATTGTTTCTGACGCTTTAAAGCAGGAGAATTAAACAGCACTGGACATTTTCCAAAACTAAGAAACCCTTTACCTGAATCTCGAAACCAAAGGCCTCCTCTTCATTTTTCTCCAAGTCCACCACTTTCCTAAAGAAAGAGAGAAAATACGTTTTTAAACCAGGACAGTGGAAAAGATTAACTCATCAAAAGAAAGTCAGTTATTTGCAAGCTGTTCTCAAATATAACAGCCTTTATTGACTGAAGGAAGGCACCGCTATCATAAACCAACAAACCAGCAGACAGATGTGAAATGTAAACCTGACACCCATAAATAAGAACTAATACAATCTACTGCGTTCAGAAATCTCTTAATCAGCAGATCGTCCATCTATGAGTTATTTGACCTGGATGTTAATTAGTGCTACCAACAACCAGTTGAGTAACTTGTGTAGCAGCACTTTAACTGCTTAAAAATAAAAAACAAAAGCATGAAGTGAAAACTGGATAAAATAAGGTACATAACCAGTTTCAGATATTTAAAACAAAGAATTAATCATTTAGTATCGATTGACTGATACGAAACGTTTCTATCATGATATGTTTTTCACAAAAATAATTACAGTGTTCTCATTTTTATTTATATAACGCCTTATTTTCTGTTGGTGAGTCACAGAAAGTACCAAAATAATGCAGTGACGTTTGTCGTCACAATGGGACAAAAAGTACCAGAGGCTTTTTGGCCATGTGGATTTATTAGTACAGTGTCTGAAAGCATGAGGGGAGACGTTGCTGCTGCACAAGACGTCCTCTGTGTCCAGCTGCATGTGGACGTCACCGAGACACAGGACAATGAAATGCCACCAGCAGAATGCATGAAAATTTATGAATATGCTTTACAGATCTCACGAAAACCTAAATCTACAAAAGTTCTCTGTCTGGACATCGACTCTGAGGTGACGCAGTCATGGCGTCAGAGTGAGAGAAGAAGAAGAAAGCCGTGACTGATGCTGACGAAGGAACTGAGGAGATTGTACCTTTGTGGTTCTGGGGGCAGCGTCAGGGGTTTCCACTTCTGCGAGCCTCCACCCTGTGAGGAGAAAACGAAAACGAGAGATGAAACATCTCAAGACACCTGCGTGAGGTTACTGCCAGATTACTCACAAGGGATTCCCCCCCAAAGTGTCCAACGTGTGCAGGATGTATTGTACACATCACTGCTTTAACCAGTCTGTCAGGTCTTTCACTAGCAAGCGCGTGGCAAGTTGTGTGTTTGTGTTTTTAAACCACTGATCCGTTATGCTTGAAAATAATGATACTGAAACTAGATATGCATGTCTGGGATGCTTTTTGTTTACTTTCAACTGGAACTTAGACCTCAGGCTGAATTTCACAGCAGATCAGCTGCCCCCGAAGCGCACAAACTGTTGATTGATTTATTTATTTTTTCGTTATTTAGAGCCATTCACACAAACTCCAGGCTATAAACAGAAACACACAAGGCACTGTGGTGAACACTGGGCTACAATAAGCGCATTGAGAGATATACCAAAGTCAGCAGCAGGTCAGGCTCCTGTTCTACCTGACTGTGTACAAACGACATCCAGATACTTTGGCTGAAAATCATTTTCAAATGTTGCTCCCATGAAAGCCTGCTTTGTGCCAGAGGCTCTCTGCCCAGTAAAATGTTGCTTTCTTTATGTCCCAACACTTACAGAATTGTCCAGCACTTGTTTCAATGAGTGCATTTATTCCCAAGTACCCACACGGAGCAGCCGGGGGCGGACCTGACGGGGTCTCCGTCCCCGAGCGCACACAATGCAGTGCTGTTGGCCCGGCTGCAGGCTGCGAGTGGGTGGGGTTCCTAATAACTGCGCCTCAATGTGCAATACGTTGTACAGTGAGGCAGGACTGGACACAGGATTCTCGAGAGGCGTTTTCATACCTGATAGTTCGGGAGACTTGGTTTGATTACGGACCAAAACTGCAACATTTGTTACATTTTCGATTTCACGCTGCATTGTGACCAAAGATCCAATGAACTGAAAAGCCTGTTCCCCTCTGCGCCTGTGGTGGCGCTGCACTAAGAACTACTGAAGGAAATGACACAAAAACCTCCAAAGAAGACACAGAGCGCAACTTCCATCTTTCCAAAACGTAAACAAAAATGACATTTTAGCACTTCAATTTGCCTTGTTGCTGAAAATATGCTGTAAAAAATGACCTTCCCTTAAGAGGTTGTAGAATTTGTCTTTGCTGGCGTAACTTTATGCACAATCACGCTTCCCCGAGTGAATCAGACTTTCTAACAAACTATAGAGATTGATGAAAGCAGGTATAGCACAAGGCATTCTGGGTAAATACAACCAAAACAAATGCGAGAGGCTAACGCTAGCAGGAGAAATGGGTCATGGTCTTTTACTAATGACAAAAGAGAAATCTTACGACTGCTAACATTTGACATTACTCCATTTTTGTTTAGATTCTGTGAAGAAGGAAGTTGCAAATTTCTTCTTCTGAAGTTTTCACGTCGTTTCCTTGTTGGCGTAGCGCCCCCGCAGGTGAGGAGGGAACAGGCTTTTCAATTAGTTTGGATTGTTTAACACAGTGTAAATGTAACAAATGTTTCAAACTGAATCTACTGAACCATCGGTTGTGATTGTGAAATGTCTTTTTAGCCCAATGTTAATGTTGACCAACTGGAGAAAACCCAGAGCAGAAAAATGCTGAGTAACCAGAATTAGACAGAAAACTGATCTCATTCAGAAAGAGTAGAAGAAGAAATGTCGGTCACTTGAAAATCAATGACTAAATCTTCAAGTAGAGGCAAAATGAGGAGAGCAAACCGTTTTCGGGAGACAAGCTCAGCAGTTTTTTTTAAAACCACAAGCACAAAAATTATCTAAGGATAAGATCTGAAAGAGATTTTAGATTTCTCATATTTTATGCTGTAATCGATTTGAAGATCTAGATCAAGTACAAGAAACTGTTACATCAGACCCCGAAGCACAGCAGACAGGGCAGCTCCTGATGCATCATGGGTAAACCTGTCCTAAATATCTGATCATTTGTTGTAAATTACACTGTAGCTGAAAAACATTGCTTTCCTGAGCAACATATCTTATTGATTCGCTTTCCATTAGAGCTGCATAATTTGTGTAATGTTGAAATTACAAAGCATATTTTGGTATTTGAATACATTTCAGTGCAGTGTATTAAAACCTTTAAATTACATATTCACCCAGCTGAATGTCTATCGTCAACAATCATTAGATGTTTACCGTAAAGACCTGGTCAACGAAATAAGGGCAAACTACTTAAAATTATGACTAATTTTAGTCATAATTTAGTTTGAATGTCATGAAGACCTGGATTAATGATATTTATTAAATGAAGCAACAAACAATTTGTTGTAAAGTCAATTAATTTGATTATGGTATGTGGATGATATTAATTTCTGGTTCCCATTTCATCCCAACTTACTCCCATTTCACATTCATAAACAAACTATTCTGTCTTTAGTAATGTACTTGATCAGTTTTGTTTGATGGTTTAATGTTTTAATAAGTTATGTAAGAAAAATAGAAAAAAAATCTGTATTTTTAAATTTAATTTAACTGTATGATCTGATGAGTATCTATTGATTGTGGTTCAGTTGATTGCTGAATAAATTTCACAGCGAAAACCCATATTATATCTATATATTACTGTAAATATGATTGCGTTTTATATTGTTGTGATACTAAACTATAAACTACAGCAGGTAACAAATATAAAACTGGTTTTATGAACTGATGCAATGTTGGTATGAAACATGACAGAAGAACAAAAAATGAAAACTTGGAGAAAATGACCAAAAACTCAAACACATGAAAGGACAAAAGTTAAAAATGGGCCCCTAATCCGATTCCGATTAGGGCCCCATGTGGGGTTGGTCCGCTCCTGTTCTGTCCCAAATGTGTGCAATTGGACTGAACATGCTGCTTTTAGTGATGACTGAGGGCAATGCTAGCTATTTATGAGTTAATTTTTATTTTTTACGTCTGCAAATGATAAATTAATAACTTTGAAAGATAAATGTGACGGTGTGGAAATATTCACATAATTTTAGAGCTCTACCTTCTTGAAGTTTCGGGGCAGCGTGCCCCCAGAATAAGCCAGAGTCTTGTAGTTATAAACCTCCGAGGAGTTGGCCGGGAGCTCCACGGACCTGCAGCTGTCCGACTTTGACGATGGGAAATAAACGTCGTGGTCCTGGGATGCGGGTCCTCCGTCCACCCCGCTGGAGTTCACCTTCTTCAGCCTCCTGAACGTCATCGCTGCCGGCAAGGAAACGTGAAATACAGCCGCGGACGGTCCGGTACAAAGTGTGACACAAGACGACGCAGCGAGATGCCGAAAGTTTGTGCCTCACCGTGAAGCTCACCAGAACTTCACTGCGGCTCCTGGGAGTGAAGAGACGCCGCTCAACAGGCGGTGGAGGCGGGGACTCATTAGCTCCGAGCGACAGAAAGGAGGGCCAACGGCCATGACTGTGATGCGTTCAGGAGCGCCTCGGGCGTTCCCCTTTCACGTTTCACACTGAAGGAGTCAGACAAGGAGTCAGTAATTGAGTTACATTTACTCAATTACATTTACTTTAATGGGGAAAAAAATACTTTAAGGAGTATTTTTACTACGAAGTATTGCTGCTCTTGTTTGTGTATATTGAATGAAAAACAAACAGGTTTTAACCAAAAATTCACCACATACAGACACACACATGAAGTTTTTGTTAAAGTTTCATGAAAGAAATTCATTTGGAATTTTTTTTTTGTTTGTTTGCCTGATTTTGTTATTTTTTGTTATTGACATGAATTATTCTCATTTTGCTTTTTAAAACACCAAAATGACCATTTAACTTTATATTTTGGTCTGTCTGATGATGTAATTTTACAATATTAAATGACTATTGATCAGTTATTACCAAATACTTTTTACTCTTAAGTAACTTCTTGGATGGCTACTTTTTTCTTTTACCTGAGTAAAAATATGTAGAATTATACTTTCGGGGTACTCTGCCAACCTTTGCTAGAGGCAATGACAGTGTAATATAAACAGATAAAATGTGAAAAGATCAATCTCTTCCTCCTCTACTATTGCAGTTTGAAAAGATTCACAGCTCCCTCCTCCTCAAAGCCAGGAGGAGGGTCTTAGCGCTGTCAATCAAGCTCATGTATACACTGTGGAAAAACAACTTACAGTTCCAGAAAAAAATGTGTTTCTGTTGCCCCAGCATTAATGATAGTTCCTGTAATCAGGAAGAAGTAACAGAGAGTAGAGAGGTAAAAGTGGGAAGCGATGAATAACTCTCACACAAGTATGATTGACAGCGCTAAGACCCTTCTCCTGGCTCTGATTGGTTGTTTCTAGTAAGCACTGGCAGAAAGTGGAGAAAATTCTGCCCCCTTACCCATGGTGACAGTTTCACCAAATATTAAAAAAAATATATCTAATTTTTGTTGCTGAGCATCTTCTAACATTAAAACCTTAAGTAGCCCAACAAAATATTTAATATTTACAGCTCTAAATGAGTTAAAACTACATATTAAATTACACACAAGTGTAATCTGAGTATCTACATGTTAATTAGACTTTTAGGAAAGTTTCACTGCATTTTATTCAAGGACAAATGTGAATGGAGGTGAATACAGATGCAGGTCACATTTTTCACATTTTTATTTGCAAAAACACGTGAAAGCCATGTATTTTTAATGCACATTTTAATTCAACAATCCTTTCTTTACACTTTACAATGATTGTTCTTGCATGTGTTGGTGAAAAGCATCAAATCCAAATAATTAATTAACTGAAGTTTGTGATTTTAACCAAACAAACAGTGGAAAAGTTCAAGGGATATAAATGAGTTTTCAAGGCACCAAGTCTGTATCAATCTTTGTGTTTTACTGGGAATCACAAAAGAAATCAATGCACACAACAAATCAGCAAGTACATGCATATATATATATATATATATATATATATATATATATATAT
>VMRN01000021.1:322575-379273 GCA_010277015.1 Poeciliopsis turrubarensis | reverse complement strand
ATATATATATATATATATATATATATATATATATATATATTAAACATTGGGTTAATAAAAGTTTTGGAAGAGAAATTCTGCCCCCTTGAGGTGAAATGAATCAATTAAATGATATTCTGCTAAATGTGTTTTAAATGAGCACAACACAAACTGAATCCTAGACAATTTATTAAAATCTTTACATGAAGTTATTACTTTTACATTCTCTAGCTATACTGAAATGATACAGCTGATAAAGCATTTAAATACATATACTGTAATAAATAGCCCCAATCAATAGTCTAACTCATAACACATTCAGAGAATATGTATTGATAATATGATCACTAAGGAGTAGCTCTCTGATTTAATCAAACTCAGAAAAAACAAGTTTGGTCCACATAAGGGTAAAAAAAAAAACCTTGGAAAACACATAGAGGAACAGCAGGCCGCTTGTTTTTCCGTTCCCTTAAACAGTTTTCAAGTATATTTTTGAAAATAATAATAATAAAAAAGCTAAAATATCAGCCTAAACTTGAAATAAAGGTGCTTCTTTCTCCACCTTTGTTTCTAAACATACATTTGGTTTTCAGAGCAATATTTACAGCCTCAACAAAACAAGAATACTACATGGTCAGTCCTCCAAGTGCAAACATACAGAAAACCTTGGTCTTCTATCTAATCAGAACCAAAGAGAAATGATTATAAAGGCACATGAAGCCAAATAGTTGTCCTATTTAAGATCACAGCCACTTTAACCTTACCTAAAGTTTCTAAAGAGCAGCACTCCCACCTGCTGTCAAGCTTCGAAACAGCAGGATCGGAGAGTTTCACTAACACTGAGATAATTTGGTCAAAATCCTTTTGGCCACAATGCAAACATAGTTTAACATTCGGTCTGTTTTCATATGATGCCATGCTTGAAATATGTGTTACAGACACAAGATGTCTGGAAAAAACATCCTAATTTCTTTGTTATAATGCAGATATTCAACTACCTCAAACACTGATCCTATATCAAAAAGTGTCAGTCCTGAATATACGGTAAACATGCGTGAAGACGGTTAGTTTTATTTGAAGAAGCCCGACGGTTTAGATGGAGGAGCCATCAACATACACGCTTGATTCTTGTGTGTGATATGAATCTGCAAAACAAGAGGAAAGCAAAATGTCCAGCGGTTAAAAATATTACCAAAACACACATTGTACTGGAGCTCATGCAACGATTAAAAATGCTTCTAATACAGGGTTTCTGCAAGATTCAGTAAAGCATGATTAATTTTAGATTATGTTAGTTAGACAACAAAATCTTAACATATGTTCTTCTGCACAATTTCAATGGAAACGAGTTGTAAATATGCATTTTTAGATTTTATTTCCATTAAAAAACAACAGTAAGTCTTTTTTGAGGGGATATTTTTTATGGTTTTTACTACAGCTGGCTTTAAAATAGTAAAAGTGTAAAAATAAGAAAAGTACAGAACATTAAACAAATAAATGCTTCAATAATTAAAGAATATTTTAATTATTGAAGTATTCTTCAATAATTAAAGTAAAAAGTAAATGAAAGACATAATGAAACTATAGATTTACACCTTTAAAACTTAAATAATGGTATTTTTTTAGCAAAAATATGGGTTTTTATTAAATAAAATTGAGAGAATTAAACTTATTTTAAAGTATAAAAATACAGTGGAAGAAAAAAAACAATGAAAAGAAAAAGTTTAACATCAATGTTAAATTAAAGTTAATACATTCTGTGGGTATTCTGGACATTTTTAAGGGTTTAAATTCAGATGACAAAATGTAAGAATTTAAATCCTTTTTAAAGACCTTGCAGAAACCCTGCTGTTCTCCAGCTTTAATATTTCCAGGTTTTATTTACCGTGCAGGGCGATTGCATCCACGGCTCTCCATCTATTTGCATCGGCAACGGTTTCTTTGTCCTGAGTATGAAACACAAACAAATCGTCAAGCTGCATGGAGTTTTCTTTATTAAGAAACTAAAATATGTTATTGTAAATGTGACTTTGTAACCAAATGTTTGCTTTCCGCTGTAATTAGCATAAGCAGAAGTGGTCATCTCATTTGGCAAAGGAAAACTCGTCTTAGAGACTCGTTCCTACCTGATGGTGATCTGGGAAGTTTTAGCGAGCCTCACAGCGCTTTTAAGACCCGTGTATATCTGTCCCATTTCCATGGCTCCTTCCAGGCCAACCACCTCCAGCCGGCGGTCACTGAGGTCTGACAAACACCAGCAGGGAAAACAAACAACTCAGTTTGATCAAACTCAAGGTATGGACTCCAGTTTGGTGTGGTTTCTAACACCAACATGGTGGCAGAAGATCACAGTCAGGTGGTTTGTGTCCCAGTTATATCCACATATATCTTAGCTAAATGATAGTCAATAGCCTGTGGAGAGTCACAAGGATGTTTACAAACATGGACTTGCACCATTCAGTATGTTAAAATTAGTGTGTAAGCTAAAATTAGCCAAAATGCTAAGGTAAGCCTAAATGCTGAGAGTAGCAAGTGGGGTATCATTAAAATGTTGTCTTACATTGACCCCAAAAACAAAGTGTTGAGCAACATTGGAGGGGTACTGCGCCGTCACCTAGCAACTGTGTCGTCACCTAGCAACCCAGGAAAAGTTCCAGAAGTTTGGTCAGGTGGTTTTACAGACCAGTTTTGTTATTGTTTTGTTGCCACCATCCAGATACCACTGGACTACTAGACTGCTAAATGCTTTCCAAAGATGTACGGTTGTATAATTTCACATTTGTTAGCAGCCATTTTCACATGCGAGTGTAAACGTTGGGTTGGGGGCCGTGGCCAGAAGGAAGCAGCTCATTTTTAAAGCGACCAGAGGCGGGAAACAATGTTAAATGAGCTCCAGAAAATACTAGAACATGAAGTGCCAAGGACTTGTCTAGATCTATATGTCGGCAGACTTTTATGACCTCTCAAGATGAATAACCGATTAAAATACTGATGGGGAAAATCAAAAGAGCCACAAGAAAAGGAAACGACGTCAAAGGAAGATCAATGGGCAGCAAATGTGCAAGAAATATTTTTTATCGAAATATTGACACACTTACTGACGCTACAAAAAGTATAACTGTGGTAAAAAAAAAATGGAGAAAATTGACCTTTTATAATGCAGAATGAGGACTGGAACAATAATTGTTGAATACAATGATCTGCTGAATAGTCAAAGCTTTATCCTCTGTATAGGCAGCTCTTTGTTCTGTTTGTTTTTTTCTTTTTGCTTAAAAAAAGATAAGTGATTAAAAAAAGGCCCTAAAACAGCTGATTCTGAAACAAATTCAAAAAAGGCAGAACTGAGCAGGCTAAAATCTCATTATCGAAGAATGATTTTGTGCAAAAAATATAATGAACATTGTGTTGCTCCAAGGTTAATGTTGCTGGTTTTACTTGTGTGTTTGAAGAGGAAAATGTAAAGATGCAAAACAAAAATGTATTCCACAGTTTTTGCGTTATCCTTTGCAAGAACAATTGAATCCTAGATAACCTCCATGTAAACAAACTACGGTTGAAAAACTGTGTGGCTCTGCCGATCTTACTTGCAGCGCCTTCGTTAACGCACACCTCATTTGCATTAATTGCAAAATGGCCAATTAAGCTATAAAACATACAAACTTAAAATAAAACACTTATTCACAACAAAACATTATGAAATTAGCTACACGCAATATAATAATGCTACCTAAACCTCAACAAATGCACTTATTAAATGACTAATTAAACAAATAAGTTTTAACAGTAACTGAATATTTTATACATTAACTTGGCCTCCACAAACATGTTCTGTATAATCCATAGACCTATCCTAACCACCTTTAAATCACAGAATAGCACAAACTGCCACTGTCACACCTGCTTACAAAGGATTTCTAGTAAATTATAGCAAAAATAAAATATCCTGATCCCTCACTGTGCTACTCAGTGAAGGATTCTCCACTTAAAATGCTTCTCGTGACTGAAAATGATCTGACGGGCTGGGCAGAGGCAGGATATGTATGATTCACAAGCTGCAATTATGAGATGTGGGTTGAAGCTCCATACTGATGACTGTGAGGAGTAATATGTACACCAATTCTAGCCGCAGAAAATGAACACAATGTCCAACAGAAAAGAGCATTCCAGTAAATTATGTGTGCATCCATTTGATTATTTTATTTTCACATGCAGCCAATCGAAGCAGGTCTGCTTTCGTCACTGTGCAGTTTGTTGCTGTGGACATGAGCTTTTTAACTGATAACAGCTGCAGCAGGAAATCTAGATTTGGAATCGCTTAAAAACAATTAGCTAGTGGGTTCTGCAGAGCAAAGAGGAACTTCGATATTGCACAAGTCACATGATATGCTGAGGTTTTACTTTCATCACCCAGCGGAGGAGAAAATACCTTGGGATGTCACTTTCAGGATGTCCGGATTGACAATCACTTCTGACTCTTCCTGACTTGCTTGTCCCTTAATATCTGTTTTTTTGGTCTCGCCCCACAGGTTGGATCCACCGTGCATGCTGGGAATGTTCAGGACAGCAATCCCCTCCAAAGACAGGTTACTGAGATCCAGAGGAGTGCCACAGCACTGAAAGAAAGAGAGATAAAACAATTAGCATGCAGTCTGCGACCTTGTTTGTTGCTTATTTCAAAATCTAAATGCACATGTGCAGGTGTGTTGCTTCGGGTGAGACGTGCTCACCTCTATTGCTAAACTTTCGCTGAGTTTCTTGCAGGAAGCAGAGATGGTTTCTGAAGTGGCGAATTCGAAATACCACAGCTTGTTCTTCATTCTGCAGATTTGAAAAATGTGTCTTTTAGGTTTAACTGTTGCTTCACGTTCAGACAGCGTTTTGTCTTTCAGGAAGAGAAGCCGTGCGGTGATGCAGACACACATCTGTTGGCACCACCTGTGTTGCTCAGAACTGACAACAACTGTTCCCCAACATTGCCTTGTTTTCATCTTTTAGCAGTTTTCTTGTGAATGTGAGTGGGATACTGCTTTTTCTTACTCTGTGCTGGATAAACAAGGGAATAAAATGAACACGGTCCAATAAAGCACACCTACCTGCTGTTAAATTTCTGAGGATGCTTCTCCCTCATTGTATGAAACCTGTGTGCAATGGAGGCATCCTGCCAATGCAACAGAAAACAGCTATGAGCAATAAAGAATATCTATTTAAAAATTAGACATATTAATCAACATTTACATGTAAACACACGAGATTATAGCAAAGGGACTATTAGCAGGTTGATGTGTATTCATACTACGGCACAAAAATACTCTTCATTAAGGAGAAAAGGGGGTAATTAGACAGGTGTTTATAAGTCTTTAATGATTCAATAATTGTGACTTTAAGCAGAACAGAGTTAGCATAAGGCTAATCATTTCACTACAAAAATTACCCTGTGCCCTTTTGTTGTTTTTCAACTGCCGTTAATATTTTTTGTCAATCATTTCAAGTTTGGTTAAGTAATTTGGACTTTAAGTTGACAAGTAAGTTGAACGGAGTTAGCATAAAATAATAGTTGTGTACAGTAAAGCAACGCTAAGCTAAACAGGCTAATTGTGTCACTAGAAAAATCAGCCTGGGCCCTTTTGTTGCTCTTCAACTGTCATTAATAGTTTTTTGTTTATTTTTTCAAATAAGTTTGACTTTAAGATGATACATAAGTTATGTATACATTCATAAGTATACTTCACATAAGTATACTTATGTTTACATAAGTCCATCCATCCATCCATCGTCTGCCGCTTATCCGGGCTTGGGTCGCAGGGTTAGCAGCTTAAGAAGGGAGGCCCAGACTTCCCAGCCACTTCCTCCAGCTCCTCTGGGGGAATCCCGAGGCGTTCCCAGGCCAGCCGAGAGACGTAGTCCCTCCAGCGTGTCCTGGGTCTTCCCCGGGGCCTCCTCTCGGTGGGACGTGCCCGAAACACCTCACCAGGGAGGCGTCCAGGAGGCATCCTGACCAGATGCCCGAGCCACCTCAACTGGCTCCTCTCGATGTGGAGGAGCAGCGGCTCTACTCTGAGTCCCTCCCGGATGACCGAGCTTCTCACCCTATCTCTAAGGGAGAGCCCAGCCACCCTACGGAGAAAACTCATTTCGGCCGCCTGTGTCCAAGATCTCGTTCTTTCGGTCACGACCCAAAGCTCATGACCATAGATGAGGGTAGGAACGTAGATTGACCAGTAAATCGAGAGCTTCGCTTTTTGACTCAGTTCTCTCTTCACCACGACGGACCGGTCATGGTGACCGATTCTGTTCATTACTTTTCCCCAAGGTGTTGAGGGGATCCGTTTTGGTGGCCTTAGGATCGCATCTCTGCTTTTTGCGGATGATGTGGTCCTGTTGGCTTCATCGGGACGTGATCTGCAGCTCTCGCTGGAGCGGTTCGGAGACAAGTGTGAAGCGGCCGGGATGAGGATCAGTGCCTCCAAGTCCGAGGCCATGATCTTGAGCCGCAAAAGAGGAGAGTGCCTTCTCCGGGTCGAGGGGGATGTCCTGCCCCAAGCGGAGGAGTTCAAGTATCTTGGGATCTTGTTCACGAATGAGGGAAGAAGGGAGCGGGAGACCAGCAGGTGGATTGGCGCAGCGTCCGCCGTGAAGCGGGCGCTGTTTACATAAGTATACTCATGTATACATAAGGCAATTTATGCATCGAGACAATTTACTCACAACTCCAATTGAGAAGTAATTGTTGATGATTTCATATGGCACTGGATCCCCCTTCTCCTGAACCTCGTCCGGTATCACCTGCACACTCCAGCGGTCCATCAGAACCTGGGAGCTGTTCTCAATGTCTCTCAGAATACGACCCAGATCTTCGCCGTCATACCCTGCAAAACAGAGGAAGAGAGAGATAGACACCCATCGCTACATAACGAGAACAAACGCTACATCTTTTTGTGAAGTACAAACTCGTTCTCACCTCCACCCCAGCGTAGACATCGCGCAAGGTCATTTCCTGTTCCCAGAGGAAGCACTGCAACAGGAGGCCGCACCAGCAGGTTGGCTTTGTCTGGTTGCAAGAATTTAACAACAAAAAGCTGAATATAGGAAATGCATTAAGACAGTCTTTATGCGTGCTTCTTTTTCTTTTTCTTTTTTTTTGCAAAGACTGACTCACCTATCGCATCGAGAATCCATCCGACGGTGCCGTCTCCACCACAAACCAGGATTCTGTAATCCTGCAGGTTTCTGAAGAAACTCAACCTGAAATTCAGATGATGATGTGAATCATCAGAGGCCGACAGAGAAGCAAAGAATTGTACTAAAGCAGGAGGAGCAATACTTCAACATATTTAGTCACGTAAAAGTAAAAAGTGGAGAAATTACTCGAGTAAAAAGTATTTGGCAAAAGGGTGCAGACATACTGATTAACTAATTAAAACATCAGTCATTTAATATTTAAAAATTCCATCAATGGAAATGATGCAGTAACTCACCCGGCTCCAGGGCCGCCACTGGAAAGGTTGTAGACCTGCCTCGGATTCAGTAAATACTGAAATTTACTCAGGACTCTGAAATATATGGAAACACGTTCAACAACGTCCTCTATTTCACTTACAACAACAATCTTATAAGTGAAACTATTAATATTATTCATTAATATTAAGGAATAAGCTCCTACATGTTGCTAAAATCTTGCTTGAAAGTCAGTTTGGATTTAATTGAAGTTCACTGTGATATTAGAAACTAGATCAAAAATACCTGGTGATATTTTGTGCTTTTGCAGTGAAATCATTTGCGATGCTCACCTCTCGCCCTGCTTGCCGCCACTTTTAGGGTTTACGAACACCAGGAGAGGATGAGTGTTTGGCACAGGGCTGATCTGTGTGACAAACATTTGGTAAAGTTACTACACTGGCCGTTATCTGCCTAGCAACAGTGCTAGAAGTCCTCGAACTTATCAATCAATCAGGTTTAGTTGTGATGCACACTCCAGCGACGAGTTCAAAGTGTTTCTCATCAGAATAAAAACAATGTCAGTAATTGAAAAAACAAAATTCAGACAATTGAGAAGTGAGTTACATTTTGATCATCAAAATCATCAATACACGTCAAATATATCGATATATATTCCGTTTATTATGGTTTCTAAACAGGAACTCTTGTATGTTTTAAAGTTAATTAATATGATTTATCAACAGGAAATAATGCACAAATTTAAATAAGTTTTTTTTTTTTTACAAAATCAGAGTCTGAATTGCACTGGTAAACTGGCACCTTTAGTCTGATACCCCAAAATAAAACCCACTGCAACCAATTGGTAGAGGTAGAGAGTACCCCAAAATATTACACAGGTAGAATTACTTCAGCATACTTTTACTCAGGTAAATGTAACCGTCAAAGAAATTATTCAAAAGTAAAAATGTATTTGGTAATCCACTAAGTACAGATCAGATTATGAATTATTTAATATTTTAAAAAAATACATAATCTGACGGACCAAAATATAAAGTTAAGTGGAAATCGTGGAAGTTTAAGGGCCAACATGAGAATAATTAATGAAAATAACAAAATTAGACAAAAGATTTTTTTCCAAATCTGCTTCTTTCAATAAAAATCGCTGCAGGTGTGAGTCTTTCTGGTGAATTTTTGGTTAAAACATGTTTGTTTTTCATTCAGTGGGGAGAAAATCCAGAAATTTTCCTCAAGTAAAAGTAGAAACAGTTCAAAATACAATCACTCAGCAAAGAATAAAAAGTACATCGTAGTAAAAACACTACATTTTTAAACAAACGTTACTTTAATAAATGTATACCCAACTCTGCAAATTGTGTACACCTGCATATAATTTAATTTCAGCGTAAATGCAGCTGACCCTCTAAATATCCCTTTCACCACAGTGAATTCATGCAGCAGAGGATTTTCATCATTTCAGAAAAATCACCTGCAGCACTTGTCCGTCGGGAGTAATGTTGAAATCGCCGTCATCCGTCGACGCTGAGCAGCCATTTTTCACATTGTTTGGTCTCTCCTTTAGGGAGGAAATGTGTAAATAAACAGGAGAAACTTTTAAAAGCATCCACAGCATCCACATTAAAAAGCAACACGGATTGTATTTACTGACGTAATGTTCTGCATTGGAGTGGAAGGTGCATTTTGCACTGTACATGTGCTGAAGATGAGCCTGAGGAGAGCTGTGTACCTTTATAACAGGATATATGGCCCATGGAGGCAGGATGTGGTCTCTGAGCGTCCCACAGGTACACTCTGTTGGCTCCAGGGCTGCACATTCATCGTGACGCTGGGAAAAACAAGCAGGTGTTGAATCAAACCTCTCTGTGGTCGTGACTGACACGACGCAGCTTCAGCTTTTAAATCGTTTCTCTCTGCATTTGTGGAATCGCTGGAAACACAGAAATCTAAAATATCACTATGTTTATGCTTTACTAAAATATAAACACAAAATAAACTGTGTTTATTGCACATGTATTTCCCAAACTGGTGAGTTTTAATCATTCTTCTTTTGTATTAGTGAGTCAGGTAATTGTAAATATGTTAAAAGAGTTTCTCTTCTTATCCAATTAGTCGTTTCAGGGGAAATTACCTCTGTGATTTAGTTTCAAATGGTAAAAATTCATTTTTAAACAGGGATCTGTTATGCAAAATTAACATTATGCATGTTTTTGTACTTCCATTTGAGTCTCTGCTGCTCCTAAAAACGGCTTTTAAAAAAACACCCAGATGTTTTTTGGTAACAAATTGATGTTTGTCGGTGCCTGGAAAATGAGCCGCTTCAAAAACGTCCCAAATGTAAGGTCACAAGTCAACAAGGGCTGCCCCTCGCCTAGCAACCACAGCCCAGCCCGTTGCCTAGCAACCCAAGCTGAATTCCAGGATGTTTGGTCAGCTGGTTTTACCCCTGTATGCACTGTACAATGGCTGCTGGAAAAGACAAACATTTTGTTGTTGACTTTTGACTTTTGCTGCATTCATGTTGGTTGTGCAAGAGGCTCTGCTATTGCTTTTCAATGATGACAAGTTGTATAATTCACTCACGTGCGAGTGTAAAACCTGAGTTGGGAGGCGTGGCTAGTAGCAGATTATTAGGACTTAAAGTGGCAGGAGGCCCTAAAATAGTTCATTTACCAAAATCTTAAGAAAAAATATAATGAACATGTTTTGTTATCCTAACCTGACATAATAGGTCACCTTTAATCAGAGTTATTCTTTAAATGCTACAGTGTTGTTGTACCAGGAAGTTTTATTTGTTAATTGAAACACTTGAATGACTGTGAATTTTGCAAGTGGAGGTAGAATAATTTAGATTTTCAACATGGTGAAAATTGAGCCCCATCGTAGAAATATGACTCCTTACCATCGTGTGGCACCAAACGCAGTGTTTCCCCGTTAAACCTTGGAGGCTCTTGATCTTCTTTTGGCATCGGTCACATTTTCTAGAGTCACAGTTTCCACTCACCCAGTCATGCATTGGAACCTGTAAAGCGGGAAGCAGAGAGATCCGGTTTGGACTTTGTTTCACTGTGTAGCTTTCTGT
The DNA here is from genome assembly GCA_010277015.1 of Poeciliopsis turrubarensis. NCBI lineage: Eukaryota > Metazoa > Chordata > Actinopteri > Cyprinodontiformes > Poeciliidae > Poeciliopsis > Poeciliopsis turrubarensis. Next base: position 368,760 of record VMRN01000021.1, on the reverse strand, counting down.
GGAGATCCCAGCGTACCCCAGTTTCTTTCTTTGACTTCACGTACGTCCTGGCGCACGGGGCTGGATTCTTGTTAGCGCAACGCCCGTGAACTGTGTACTTGCAACCTGAAAAAGGCGACGCAAAATCCAACTTTCAGTCAGCATGAGCCATATTTAAAAGAATAGCAATATATCTCAAATCTGACATGTTGATTTCTGATAAGTGCCACTGGATTGTCGCCCCCCGGTGGACAGGTGCGGTACTCACAGGTGCAGCAGAGCCCCTGTTTCCTCAAACCCAGCAGCATGCTTTGACACACGTTGCAGTAAACAGGTTTGTTGAAGTTTTTCATCCTCCAAAGGTGCTGCCCGTCTTTTTGGGTCATCTGATCAGCGACGGAAGAACAACAGAGGTTATGACAACAAAAAACTTAAAGATAGAAAGTTATTTTATTATGATCCTAATTTGGGGTCAAACCAATTATTTATTATCAGTTTAATCGAGATTAGGGCGGAGCGCTAAAAATAAAATCTCAGATTTTTTTCACACCACATTGGATTTTTTTTCAATCATCCAGGAGATCTTCAGTGAGAATTTATATTTAATTATGAGAACAGAATCAAAATATCGTCAGAAAGAAGATAAAATTTTTACAGAAAAAACATCTTCAATTTACGAGAAAAAAACTTGGTTTTAATTTTGACAAATCTTCAAATCTTTTTTTGAAATAAGGATGATTTGAATGTCCTGCTACTATAATAATATAACAAACTTTACAAGATGCTCTCAATAACCATCATTTTAATTGTGAGAAGTTCTCATAAAATTACTTCATTCTCCTAATAATACAACTTTATTTTTGTAATATTATGACTTAATTTTTGCAATTTACTAAATTAAAGATCTTGACTTGGTCCAAATGTTCTGTTTTAGAGCTGACCTGAATTTAAAAAAATAGAAAGTAATAATAAACACACTTGTAAAAACAAAATGGCTGCCCTGACAAAAACCCAAGGAGCTCAAAATAAACCCAGATTTCAGATTACGGCTGGATATGAATTGGATGCGTTTTTTATGCCTTAATTTGTCATTTTCCTGTAATTTGTTGCTGCATAAATAAAATAAATGAATTGCCTTTCATAAATCTAGTTTTTTCACATTATTAACTTATTTTGCTTCATTAAAACTATTCCCCCAATAAAATACTACACATAATTGAGATTAAATACTAACTGGAATCTTTTTGTTTACAAAATTACACAATTGGATCCAGTGCTTTTTTTTTAACTTCCTATTTTATTCACCAATTAGTGAATTTGCAACAATTATAAAAAGCAAAAAAAGGACAAGAGAATGAATAACAGCAATAAAAAACAAGGAGGTTTACATAAAAATGGATAGATTCTAAATCAATTGATGTCACAACAAAAACAATTAATCATTTCAATCTTTGCTTTTGTGCAAATTGTCTGCTGAAGTGCTTTTTGTTTTTTCTTTGAATGACATAATGCATCGGTCAATCATCCACAGCAGGAGGCCCGACACTGGGCAGCTCACAGCCACTGTGAGGGGGCTGAATACGCAGCCCAGGCTTCAAATGTCCACGGCTGGAAATAGCCAGAGGGGAAGTCCCTCGCATTGTCTGAGAGACCAAACCGATGGGCAGAGCCCAGCTTGTGGTTTTACAATGATGCAACGAGCAAACACGCAGAAATCAGATCCGCTGCTGGGCTAACAGAAGAATTCAAACGTTCTCATCTGCCTGACTTTGATAATGTTTCCTACAGTGAAATGCAGCTGCAAAAGTTTTTAATAATGGACGGCGTGAGTGGAAAAATACCACGGCGTTATGATGGTGCAGAGGGGGATGACATTACCACACCCTGCAACTCTGAGTCCCTTAGAGAGAGACAGGGAGGAAGAGGAGGAGGAAGGACAGGACAGACGAGCCGCACTGCAAGGCCACGGCTTCGGAGAAACAAAAATCAAACATGTCTGAGCTCAAAACCACACAAGACGCAATTAAAAGCACCTTCAGCCCCAGCAAGACGAGGAGGGGAACGTTGTTCATGCCTCCTTCTACCCACTCGTCCAGAGACACCGTGCCGCTGCTGTCGGCATCAATCGCCGTCATCATGTCCTTCAGCACCTGATGAGACGAGTCAGTCGTTACTCTGCTGTGACAAACGCATCACTACAACGCTTGCAGGTTTCGTCTGTATGTTTTCTCACACTGACATTTTATTTAAGTGGCAACAAATACCCAAACAAACCTGATCTTTCAGTAAATTATGAGTTAAATGAAATTAATTTGGTGTAAACAGAGCAAAAGTATAAAATCTCACCAAATATTTTGGTCTAGTTTCTAATGCAAAACAACTTTTCATTCCTTAAGATTGATGGAAAAATGCTCTTCCATTGTCAGATTATTGCACTTATAAAATAGAAAAAGTGTTTTGCTACAAGTTAAATTATCTGCCAATAGAACTAATAATTTTTCATCAATATTAAAGAATTATTATGTTAAAACAAGCTGCTTATTTGTCTTATTTCAAGCAGACATTTTACCTTTACTCTTACTTGGTAAGATTTTGTATTTTTGCAGTGTAATTTCACTATTCAGGCAGCCTAATTGCTGCCAGATTCAATTAGAACCTGACTGACAACATGAAGCAGGCCAAAGGATGTAAGGATTAATTTATACCCACCACTTTGGAAACGTTTCAAAACCATTTCTTAACCTTTGAGATTCCAGCCAGCTGCACAAAACAGAGCCTGTGTCTAAATGGCTCAAGATGAAGGTTTTGGTTTGACCTAGTCAAAGTTTGTGACCGAGATGCTGTAACCTCAAAGAGGTCAAAAGTTTCCAACACAGCTGAATCAAAACAACTCAACAAAAGACTCAGATATCACAAAAACGGCCAAAGTTATTCAGGTTGGAGGTCAAATTTATATGTAAAGGAACTTATGGAGCGGCCCAGTTAAAGTCCCGACTAGAGCCCTAAAGAACTGTGGTGTCCAAAGTGTGGTCCAGGGGCAATTAGTGGTCCTTGGACTGATTCTTTTGCGGCCTCCAACTCCACTTCAAAAAAATTCTACAAATTTGATGTTTGATGCAGAGTTTTTATTTTTAATCGCAGTAAAATTGTTGTCAACATAGTTTTCTTTATCTTTTTATAACCAACCTTCAACAAAAGACAGAAACATGTTTATTCACTGAAAAGTCGACTTTGATGCTCTCAAATCAGCTTTTATTTAAAAATAGTGTTTTGAAAGAGAGTGACCCAAATCCTGTTCTTATTGTTGAAAATAAAGTTGCTCAAAACAAACTAAAAACCTTTCATTTAGTATAGAAAAAGGTGCAAAAGAAGTAACTTTATTCGTTTGATTTTAGGGAAATTGTCTCAATAATTTTGGTCCACTTGACAAAACGTTCGGACATTCCTGTTATGGACAATCAATAAAGAAAATTAAAGATCCTCAAATGTAAATCCTCAAAAAATGAGAGGAAACGAGAACAAAACTGATCAGCAACAGGAGTAAGAGTTCGACTGCTGCAATGCCAATAATTATATGATATTTCTAAGAAAATAAAAATAAGAGATACAATTATTTTTCAAAATCGATGCTTCTTTTGCCTTGTTGTTATTTTTTCTGTTAAAAACAAACATCCTGGTTGAATAAAACAAATTTTAGATCTGAATCTGCCGGGAGAAAAAGTAATTCTGGGTTTGACAGCAGGTAGGTTTTTCAGATGAGGTCCGGTCGGTTCGGATCGCTCAGTTGCTTACCGGCTGGAGTTCGGACACGTCCCAATCGAGATATTCTGCTGCATGCATCATCTGAGCAATAATTCGATCTACTTCCTGTAAACAAAGAAAAAAGAAAAAAAGAGAGAGAGAGATAAAAGGTCTTTCAGAGCTGCTATGGTTACATTATATTTCTTAGAGCTGAAATGACTAATCAGTTATTGAAATAATCAACAACTAATGTAATAATCAATCAGAAACTCAAAAAATTCTACTTTACTAACAATACAGTTGAAGAAGTTAAGTCAAAACTGTAATATATATATATATATATATATATATAAACATTTTGCATTTATCTGTAAATGCGTTCCACCCAGAACTCCTTTAGTTGCCTGGTTTTGCTATCCATTTATTTATTTATTGACCAAAGAAAATCAACAGATTATCTGTGTTGATGTTTCACCAAGAGAAACGTTTGACGTTTAGTTGTATTTGTTTTATTCTGATGGTTTCAGGAGTATTTTTTCCACTTCAGATGCTTTGCTACAAATAATCAAACGTACACTGCAAAAACACAAAATCTAACCAAGTAATTTTGGTCTGGATTCTAATGCAAGTATCTTAACAAACTTGGAATAAGTTAAACTCACTTAAAAGTAACTTTTAAACATGATATAGAGGCTTGTTTTAAGTAAATAAATCTTTATTATTGGTGAAATGGACTTGGCTCCACCGGCAGATAAATTAACTTGTAAAATGTAAAATTTGTTCAATAATCTGCCAATAGAATTAGTATTATTTTCCATCAATATTAAGGATTTATTTACTTAAAGTAGCCACCTATGTCTTGCTAAAATAGTTACTTTTCTCTTAATTCAAGTATACTAAGATATTTGCACTAGAAATTAGACTAAAAATACTTGGTAAGATTTTGTGTTGTTGCAGTTAAATGCTATGTTATTGCATTTTAGCCAATAAAATGTTTGTTTTCTTATTTGAAGAAAGAAATTAAACTGTTTGTTTATGTGCATCTATTATTGTATATAATATTGCACAAAACAAAGAAACAATGTTCAAATGAATGGGCCCATTTTAAAACCGCCGAATTGATTAATCATCAGAATAATGGATTACTAAAATAATCCTAATGATGTTTTTATGTCCGTAAATAATTTATGCAGCAACTTACAGAGCTGTCAAGGACGCCGTTGCCGTCTCTGTCATAAAGCCTGAAAGCAACTGAAGAGAGAAAGGAAATGAAAGTGGAAGTACCAGCCGGCCGGTTCTGATTAGAGCAGGAACTAGTAACTTACACTCCAGTTTGTCCCTGGGTTGGCCGTCCTCCAGCAGAGAGAAGTAACATGACACATCCTTGAGGAACACCTCCTCTACAGGGGAGATGGGAGGAAGGAGAGAGGGGCTATAAATGCTCTGGTCACCATATCTGCACAAACAGCGCAGACGTCCAGTGATGAATGACTCTGTGCCAAATAGGCCATGACGTAAATTGATAAGAGCCTGCTGTATAGTGCAAGCAATGAGTTGCTTGAATGCACAGTGTAAAAATAATCTCACTGGTGTCGTCTTCCTGGGTGGGTTCAGAGTTTTGGAAGGAGCGGAAAAGCCGCTGGCAGAGATCCGGAGGGAAGTCCACCTCTAAGTAGGTCTTTAGAAACTGACGAAAGCCTTCCTCGTTGATGCACTGGGGCGAAGGAAACGAGACAGAGGTCCGGTTTGAGTTTTAGTGGCTCACAGACGTGCAAAGTAAAAACCCTCAGCTGTTTTCAACTTCCCCTTTTCTTTCAAACTCGACTCTTGTGAAAATAAAGAAAGAACATTGTCACAAATTACTGCAGTTTCGTGCTCATGTATCAGAATCAGAATAAGAAAAGCGCTTTGCGGTGAGAGGCTTTCAGTCGCATCCTTCAACTCTTCCACATTTCCCACAAGTATTTTGTTGGAATCCAACAAGTGGCAGTTTGAGTAGAACCAAAAAAATACATATATATTTTTTTTTAAAATACAAAAATCTGAAAAGTGTGGCGTGAATATGCGTCCGCTCCCCCATGAATACTTTGTAAAACCTTCTTTTGGAGTTTTTAACTCCGAACCATCATGAGAAGTGGATATACTTAAAGTATTCCCACAGCATCATGCTGCCACCACCACATTGCACTGTGTTAATGTTCTGGGCTAAAATGTTCTGTTCTTGCTTGCCATAATGCACTGCTTTTTCTTAGCAAGTCCCACAAAAACAAACTGAAACATAAAATCTGGAAATGGCCGGGGGGCGTGAATACTTCTGTTTCATAAGAACTGAAGAGGCTGCAATGTTTTTATGTTACGATGAGACGAAAAAAAAAACTAAAAGTAGCCGCTGATTCCAGATTTGAGTCCATCTGCTTGACCTGACAGATGGGCTGGAATCACTGGAGTTGAAGCTGCAGGGCAAACGAGCCGAATTCCCCTGATGATGGTGAACCACAAATCCATTTCACGGTAATATTTTTTCCCTTTTCCCAGCTGGTGCCCTGCAGGGATGCCCCACTAATACTTAAAGCTCCATCAAGGCACAAAAAGCAAAGGAAAGAGAAAAAGGAAGAAAGGAGCGCTCCCTCCATGTCTAATAAATATTAGACATGTTTTCCTTAAAGATGGAGGGAGGAACTTTTATTTAAAGTATTTTTTAAATATTTGCTAAGATTGTCACTATGTTGTAACCATATGACACAGATAGCTACTACTGCTGTCTGAAGAAATGCAACACTACCAGTCAAGAACAACCAATCGGAGACAGGAGGAGGGTCTTAGCGCTGTCAATCAACCTTGTGAACGCACTAGTAAATGTGCTAATGACAGAGAAACAACCTATCGTTCCAGGAAAACCTCTTATCTGCCGTCATCATATTCATGCCAGCCATTGTTATAGCCTCTTCGGAGGGGTGGCAAAGCTGTACACAAGAATGATTGACAGCGCTAAGACCCTCCTCCTGTCTCGCATTGGTTGTTTCTAAGTGTTTGATTTTTTTCACAGATTATACGTCGGATGACATACTGTGACAAGATAACAGTTTTAACAAACATGTAAAAGAAATATATATCAGTTGAGCTTTTATTTCAGCTTTAAAGGTGCAGAATGTTTTATTAAAATATCTTTTTTAAATATTTGATTAAATTTTGCTATGAGACAGGTGATCTGTGAAAAGATCAAGTTCCTCCATCTTTTCCCTGAGCCACTATCACCGTCTGAGAAACTTCACCTCTCAACCAATCAAAGCCAGGAAGAGGGTCTTAGTGCTGTCAATCAAGCTCATCCATGCGCTACTAAATGTGCTAATGGCAGAGAAAGAGCTAATTGTTACAGGAAAACTGAAGGCAGTGCAGATTTTTTCCCACATATTATTTGTCTCATAACGATGACAGATTTAACAAACTGTCATGGAGATATTTCTCTTGATTTATGCGCACAGTAATGTGTGTCAATGTCCAGGTGTATAAATCTCATTTACTTATGGATTTATAAGTGGAAATACAAAAAAAAAAACCAATTCAGACTTTTGTCCTTCATTACATATTACAGAAGGTGATGAGCTTAATCAAAAGCTACAGAAAAAATTTATAATTTATGATGCTGTTTTACTTGATTTCTTGAATTTATACACTAACACTTATTATTACTACTATATATTTATACACAAACAGCTATTTAATAAATAAAATCACCAGAAATAATTACCGCCCCCTCTACAGCGACGCCCCTGAAACAAATATATAAAACTGTGTATTTTTATAAGAGATACATACTGCAGCTTTAACGCATATTTACTGGTTACTGTTATTGTAAAACCCACATTTTGATTAATTTCCTTATAAAGCTGAATGTAATTCCTCAGCAGTGACTCCTTTGGCAGAGAAAACCATTAATGTACATTATTCATAGATCTTTTTGTCGCTTGTGCTTGCAGAGCATGAGGGAAAACGGGGCCTTGCTGCGTGGGCAAATCTAAGGAGGCAATTTACATTTTGCAGCGCCGCTCGGCTGCAACAGCTTAGCGACATGATCGATAGGCTGGAATCCTAATTAAGCAGCTCGGGATTATTAATAACTGACAAGATACATGAATCATAGCGCCGTTTCACACCAAACAGCTGCGATCATTTTGCTCCTCTTGCAGCTAACATCACCATGAGCGAGTCCAGTCGTCCCCTCGCTGCCTCCTCACCTCTCCATGTCGGTGCTGGGCCAGCCGGCCGTCTTTATCAAATTCCCTCAGCACGTCTTTCACCTTCAAGCTGCAGTCTGCAAGCAGGAACACAGAGGTCACACCAGGGCTGCAGCGAGCCGCACATGTGCACTTCTGTAATTACTCGTGAAAGCCCCATCCCTCTGCGGCCGTTTATGTAAATAACACATCAAGAAGTAGAATGCAAGTTTATATTTTAGCTGCATTTAAACCAAAGAAAAAAAAAAGTGGTAAACTACTGTTACCTCTAGATATGAGAAACCATGAGCGAGGGTAAATGAGTGTGTGTGGGTGGAAGTGTGTGCGGGGAGGGGATGTTGAGCGCTGCAGAAGCCGCCTGCTTGCCTGTCTGTCTGTACTCACATTCAATATACTGCTGAAGCTGGATAAAGTCGACAGAGTTCAGTTCCTTCACCTCTGGGTTTGTGGGGGTGGACATGATGCCTGCTTCTGCACTAACTGCCTGCCTGTGTACACACAGGCGAGAGAAACAGTGAGACGGAGACGGAGAGAAAAGAGAAGGTGGGTGAACGGCAGACTGCTTCTTTGTACAACATGAAAGCATGGCTGCAAGCAAGAGATAGCATCTTCCTCATCTCGCAATGCAGAAACATCCAGAGCCCGGCGCAGAACTCGCATCCAGACTTCGCAGGGATTAGCAGAAGTTCACACAAACAGAAATATGTTTTAATTATTGCATTGTTAATACAGCGACTTGCAAAAACAAAAACCTTTTCACGTTTTGTCAGACAGCAACTGATAAATGGAAATAAAACAGAGGAGAATAAATGGTTCTGAAAAACCTTTACGAATAAAAATTAGGAAAATAGCTGAAAAGATTAGTCAGATTAATTAGATTATTGAAATTATCATCAACTAATCCACATGATTAATAGTTAACTAAAGTAAAACAGACTCAAAGTAATAAAAAGATTTTACCAATAAAAATCTGGAGTTGGAACGATTAATCAGATGAATTGATTATTGAAATAATCGTCAACCAACTGATTAATCTGATTGATCATTAACCCCAAAGTGCAATTATTGAAAGAACAACAAATTTAGAGCAGTAATTAAGTCAAAACTGTGCAAATACAAACATTTTGCATTAAAGATCCAAAAACCCTGAACATGTTCAACCAGCAGGCCTAATTCTTAATAAGCAATAATCTGTTTTTTACACAATTAATCGATTAACTTTCAGAATAATTGATATCAAAATAAATGTCAGCTGCAGCCTCCTTTACTCTGACACCCCTAAATAAAATCAAATTGTAGATGTGGTAGAATGTCCTAGTCAAAGACCAAATGTAAATCCAATCAGGGGCGAGACTTTGAATTGAACATTTCTATAAAAAGTTTCAGTATCTTGAGGTGAAAAGCACTAAAAATTATCCACAGCTGTAAGTTTTACAAAGTCAATAATTTTTTTAATAATGATAAATGTGAGCTTGTTTTAAATCAATAATTCATTAATATTGATAAAAAAATTCTAGTTCCACTGGCAGATCAATTCACTAATAACAAAACATTTATTCCATGCTACAAGTTAAATAATCTTCCTTAATATTTGCTAATATTAAGAAAATATTGACTTAAAACAAGCTCCTATTTCTTGCTGAAAAGTTACTTTTGAGTTAGTTTTGTCTTAATGCAGGTGTAATAACATAAACCTATCAATTAGAAACTAGACAAAAATACTGATGGAGCCTCGTAAAAAAAACTCTGAATAATTTGGATGTTTGTTTTAAATCAATAATTCCTTGATATTGATGAAAATATCCAGTCGTTGCAGATTATTTCACCTGTAATATAAAAAAATGTCTTGAACTATCACTTCATGATCAATATTAAGGAGTTATTGACTTGAAACAAGCTCATATTTTTTTATTGAAAAGTCACTTTTAAGTTAATTTTCTTATTTCTGTATTTTCAGACCAAATTAAGCTAAAAATACATGGTGAGATTTTGTGTTTTTGCAGCGTGCCGCCTCTGTTTTTCCGTAGTTTGGAGCCTCGCAACTGAAAACTCAGCATAATTTGCATGCTGATGCTTGCAAAGTGTCTCTGTTGGACCCCACACCATCAGAACACGCAGCTCGCCATCTGAAACTGGGTCAGGCAGAAATGATTTCAGCCCAACGATACCCAGGATACTTTCTCTCTGGGGATTGTCTGCACCCAAAATGTGCTTCATGCACATCTCTGGCCTAAATCAGCTTCCAGACAACATCAAACACCAGACACTTAGCAAGTGTCAAGCAGCGGTGTGGCCTGCAAGAATTAGGAGATAAACAATGACATATTAGTCGCAGGCTACAAAAACCAGCCTGGGTAGTGGAGGGGCCTCCCCTTGTGTTTGAAAAGGAGGAAACTTAAATGTCACACAAAGCTGAGAGTGAACATTTGAACATGACACAACGAAGGGGCTAAAGAGTGCAGCATGACTTGACCTCAGGTTGTTTTCGAGGGCCTGCATGGAAGCTTTCACCTGCATTAAGGCCTAATGGAAGGAAACTTCATGAAGGCAATAAAACATTCACCTCATTAATGATTAAGGGGAGAGGAAACGAATTAATGGACAGGTAACAACATCCTGTTTCATGCTGTTGTCATAGAAGAAACATAAAAACAGATTACAGAACTGATGGGATACTTAATGGGGTTAAGACACAATTATGTTACTGAAAGAATGTGATCTTTCCATTAGAGGTAGCATGCTTCTCTAATCGCCTGATGCCTTCCTCAGCTCGTAGGAAATGAATGAGGTAATAGTCTAAAACGTGCTTTAGGAGGAAATTGAACATTTTAAGTGAAACAAACACATCATTGAGATGAAGTGAAATAAATCACCCCGTGGAACAGACTGCCGCCCGTTTCCTCCCGCGATGTGCACCTTTCATTTCTAACCACTAAGGTGGATGCTGTTGCTGTGAAGCTGAATTATGGTTGACTGTTAGCTTAAATGAGCAATTGCTGGAATGCAGATGATGACGTACGAACGTCACGCAGTGCAGGTGATGGAGACGCTAAATACTCATAAAGATTTGATATGACACAGTAAAAAGTTAAGTGTTTTCTTATCAGTTAGCCTAACATGAGCGGGCGTTGGCAGGCCTTTCCCTCCCTGAACTGGAAGCTGTTTGTTGTTTGAAAATATTTGATTTTCCAAATATTGACATAAAAACTTACAAAAACGCAAAATATCTCCAAGTATTTTTAGTCTAGTTTGAAATAAAACAAAAGTTAGACGTAACTTTTAATCAAGATGAGCTTGATTTAAGTAAATAATTCCTAATCTAAAGGTAAATAATGACAGATTATTTAATTTATAACAAGACTTTTTTCCATGTTATAAGTGGAATAATCTGCCATTGGAACTGGAGCTTTTATTTCACTTCAGTTGTAACTTATAAATTAGTTAAAGTATACTAAGATGTTTAAACTAGAAACTAGTTAAAAAATACTTGGTTGGATTTTGAAAAATTCAACTGATCAATAAACTGATCTATCGCTCAGCCCTACATCCCAGGTACTGATGATGTTTACATTAAACTAAATACTGATAAATATTAAAAGCATGGGAGACACATTTAAAGACCGGTTATAAACTCTGCAGCTGATCTAAAAACACAAAAAGCTGCGTTACGTTTACTGAAGGCGATCGTTCCACTAAATTCACAGAACGAGATTGTTAATAAATTAAACACAGCAAACCCGTTTTGCTGACAGTCCCTCCCAGAATGAAAACAACCTTTTGTATTAATTGTTTAATCTTTCCATATATCCACATAAAGCAAAGTGCACAGTGTTTTTCACTCTGAAGCTTTCGTTCACACAGGTTTTTATCACACATTCAGCAGCAGCTGGCGCACGAATCAGTGGCGGCTGCCTGACAGTCAGAGGAGGAAGAATGCACTGAGAAACCAGTGAAATAATGTGGGATCACATGCATGGAGTGCATGTGATCCGGATCCATCTTACTGTTCGGACTCTGAAAGGTTCACACTGTCCGCTCTTAATTCCCCCAAAAGGTCAGCGGCGTTGCCTAGCATCCCTGCTCCTGCGGTGGGCCGGGTCGGGTGTTGACAGCGACGGCGACACGTGAAGGAATCGGGAAAATCAGATCACAGACTCTGTCGTCAAAAACTGACTCATAAATTAACTAAAAATAGGAGCCTCTTATTTTAGAAACGTCTGAATGATCTTCCTTTCCTGTTTTCGCCAAGAGCAGCACTTTCATCTGCAGCTGAAGCCAGATATTTACAAAATCGGTCTGAAAAAAGACACAAAACTTTCGATTTTTGAACATTTATAACAATAAATGGACAAAACTTTTCCATTTTTAGCTCGGTTCTGCTTGGCAAAAGTATTTTTATTCGGTAAAAGCAAGAATATTCCCATGTAAACTGAACGATGATCAAATGTTTTGTTAAATTTCACAAAAATTTGCTGAAATTTTGGCCAATTTTCTATATATAGTTAATATTTTTAGGCTCCATCCTAAATCCATTATAGTAATCCATTACTCTATTAATTATTTGGGTAAAAATAAATCGTATCATTTATTTAAGCTTCTCCTATACAATATTAGAAATACAATAAAAATGCAAATATTTGATTTTATTGTCTAAAACTCAATAACATGTCCTTCCTTTAAATGAACGTTTGATTATAAAGGATGAACCTGCAGCAAAACAAATACTTCTAACATCAACATGTGACATCACTGTAGTGTTGAATATTGTTTTTAATTAATAAAGAAATAGAAAAAACAAATTACAGGAGTTTGTTGAATCAAGTGAAGCTAAATTTGTGTCACTCGATGAGGTCTGCGTGGCACATATTTACAAAAAAGAAGGTTTCTCATATTAAATGCAAGATTTATATACGTTTTTGTCTGAATTACTGCTCATTCAGCAGCAATTATCTACTCCAGTTAACGATTAATTGATTACTCATAATAGTTGATGATTATTTGATTCATCACGATTAATCTGATTAATCGTTTCAGCCTTAGTTGCTTCATCATTTCGATTATGTCCTGTAGCTTCCTCTTTCCTCCTCTAGATGCAACGCTGGTTATTTTGGATACATTTTTACAGCTTTAATTAAATCAGATCAAGGAAAATTCCTGAAAAACGAAAGATTTTTTTATCCCCGATTTAATTTCCAAGCCCTGATTTTGTTTGTTCGATATTTCAGCGCGGACACTTTCGCTCCTGCCAGCATTTTCAGAAACGTATTTGCTGTTATTGCAGGGCTGATAAACACACAATGCATCAAAACACGTCCGTCCCTGGTGTTTATTCCAGCACATATTTGTTTAAACACATGAACAAAACACCTTCAGGCGTCTGGAAATTGTTCCTCCAAGATGAAACATACTTTTGGAAGTGTCTTCATGATCTGCTGCCTGTTTTAATTTTCCATGATGTCACACCTGTGTGCTGACACTAAACAAACATCTACAGGTGAGTAAATAACAGCTGTTTAATAATTAATTATTCTTTTGATTATTAATCGGTTAATTGGATATCCAGTTACTATAAAAATAAACCTTATTGGGTAAAATGCAACAACATATGAATCTTTTTGTGAACTTGATCATTTGTAGATACCTTATTTTTGCATTAAATGATTATTAATTGAATAACGAAAGAGATTTTTAACCCACATTGAAAAAACACAAACTCTTACCAAGTAATTTTCTCCAGTTTCTAGTCCAAATGCCTCAGTAAACCTGGAATAAGACAAAACTAACTTAACAGTTCATTTTACAACTCTTTTTAAAAAGTACTAATTGCACTAGCAGATCATTTTATTTACAATAAGACATTTTTTACATGTTATAAGTGAAATAATCTGCTTTTATTTATCAATATTCAAGAATTATTTACTTAAAACAAGCTCTCATATAATGCTTGAAAATGACCTGAGTTATTTTTGTCTTATTTCAAGTGTAATAAGATGTTTTTACTGGAAACTAAACAAAAATACTTGATCATATTTGGTGTTTTTGCAGAGTAACCTGAACCAGGTGAATCTAAAACTATGATACTTCTGAATTACAAAGGATTTTCTTTAATCCCAAATGCAAAATCTATAAAAATGTGTGTATTCTTATATAGTTTTGGTTTAATTACTGCTCTGAGTATGTTGTTATCTCAACAAATGGCCTTTTTTGATTCTGCATGCTCTTAATCGATTACTAAATACCCCAATAAGGGGATTTGTGAACGTCAGTTTTAAAGACACGCCATTCAGGAAATATAAATACTCCTGTCTGAAACAGGGAGAGGTTTCAGCTCTTATCAGATGGGAAGAGAAAAAAGGTTGCGTCCTTTTATAGCGTCTGCAAATATCTTGTTTCAGCTGCATTTTGTCTCCTTACCAACCAACGAGCACCATCATCATTTTTGTCGACTTCAACATGATCTCGATCCTATCGGAGTAATCTGATTCCTCTCTTCCTGATTAGATAATGATTTGCATGCTGGGGGGGCATCAGGGCCGGCCAGAACATGGAGAACAGGAAGAACCGATCCATGTATGAGGAGAAATGAATAGCGTAATATATTCAGAGCTGCTTGTCTGAAAACAGCTGAATGCGTAAACGGAGGTGAGTTAGGTATTTCAGCAGCTTGAGAAAGACTAAATACGGACTGTTTGCTCTCGGTAACGTCAAGCTGTTGGACTGATAGTCAAATGTCAGGTGCTTTATGAGGGAACTGTTTATGTTCCTTTGTAGAAACATTTACGTGGAAAACTTTCTCTTGCGTAGATGTTCGGGATTTAGATGCCGGCAAAGAATGAACCCATTCACTGTCCCGCAGCTTCAGATGTGATTTGTGTTTAAACAAATTGTTGCTCCACGTAAACGGTGCAAAACACAACATGTTCTCATCAGGGTTTCCTTAAATAGCAGATATTACGGCGACAACCCCGAGGCACGACGCTTATTAAAGAGAAAAAAGAAACGGTTCCCTTCTCTTGGGGACGACCTTTTTTCCAGCAGGGGTTGAATGTTTGCACAAGCTCTCAACACCCACGGCTTGTGTGAAGGAAATCTGCTGTTTTGCAAGTCTTGCAGAGTGTAAGCCACCAACTTTGTCATCATCCTGTGGTTGGAAAACACTGTTTTGGGTTTTCTGAACAAAAAAAAAAAAAAGAAAAGACAGAAAAAAACAGTGCTGGTCTTTTGTTTTTGTCCTGAAACTACAACAGTTCTCTCCAGTGAAGTGAGCGCAGATTGCATCAGCTTGATAGAGGGGAAGGACCGACATGCACGGTTGCTATGGAAAGAGTTTCCCTCCATCAGCTGCTCTCCGTCAACGCACAGCCCCGGGTGACTAACAGGTAGGAGGATCCGCGGGGCAGAGGGGAGGGAGCCAGGGGTTAGCTTTGAGTCTTGCCCCTGCAACTACGCAGCCTGCCCCGAAACAGGCAGGCCTTCGAAAATAGACACCAAACTGCATTCGACACGCAGATGCAGCTGTGACTCACTGCCTGCACCAACGTGGGGAAACTCCTTTACTATAAAAGGTCCGTTAGCCCAGAGGGTCACTTTGCAGAGCAGAGAGACACACAGCTCTGGAAAAATAAAGAGCCCCATTGAAAACCTCCTGGTTATTTTTGACCTCTGACCTCTTCCTGAGTTAAAACATTAGTATTGTTGTTCCTAAATGAATGTGAACTTGTTTTCTTTGCATTATTTGAGGTCTGAAAGCGCTGCATCTGAATTTTTGCTTAGGAATTCGAAGTCATGTTGTCAGTAGTTCATCTAAAAAAAAAAAAAAAAACAACGTTAATTTTATTCAAACATAAACCTATAAAAACTAAAATCAGAGAAACTGACCATTTTATGTGATCTCTTATTGTCTTCCAAAGCTGTAAATACACCAACGTGCTTCAAAAACTGTCAGGGAGATTAATCAATTTGTGGTTTTTAACACAAACTGTTGCAATAAATTGATTAATCAACAAGCTCAATAATTTCCATTTGCTTGATTTACCGTTTTTCTCTCTTTTTACCAAAAACCAAACGACCAAAACTCCTCAGTCTGATGCTTTGGTCTCAGAAAAACTTCATAATTCATTTCAGTTTTTGTTGTTTTTTATGTATTTACTTTTATATTTAACATGTCTCCCAGTTCCTGTGTTAAATGCAAGTTATAATTTAAAGCTGGTTGAGCTTTGATTATGTTCTCTCACTTTATTAGGCCATTAATGTCATTTTAACTGAAAACTGACTCAAAACAACAATATTATCGTTTATCGCAATTACTTCCAATTAAAAGAAGTGATCAGTTTCTCTGATTTTTACTTTTTATAGTTTTATGTTTGAGTAAAATAAACATTTTTCTTTTATTCTATGAACTACTGACGACATTTTTGTGAAATTCCAAGCAAAAAATGTTGTATTTATTAGCAGAAAATGAGAAATGGTCAAAATAACGAAAAGATGGTGTGCTTTCAGAGCTGAGATAATGCAAATAAAACAATAATAATGTTTTAACTCAACAAAGAGTTCAGAGATCTAAAATAACCAGGAGGTTTTCAGTGTGGTTCAGTGCAGTGGGCTCTTCATTTTTACCAGAGCTGCATTTATAAATGTCCATTTTGTAATCATTCAAATACTTACAGGAAAGTATTTCAATACTGCGTCGTCAGAGTGAAGCATAATCTATTAAAACAAGGCTTCCCCTTGACTGTTTCTGCTTGGCGTTATCTGAGGAATCCAATGTTATGCAAACTACAAGCTCAACCCAGGAGAAACACCAGTTAAAGTGGAACGTCACATAAATAGACTCTAAATCAGACCCAAACAGAAAAAAAAAGAAAAGAGAGAAGCGACATTCACGGCAGTATGAATCACAGATTCTTGGAAAATGTAGGCGAGGCTTCGCCCACTCCCCCAGATTCAAAGTGAGGACTGCCCATCACTCTGAGTTCAGACTTGAATGTGACTTATATAATAGCTTTTTTTGTGAGGCAGCCTTGTAGAACGGCAAGCCGCCCTCAGACAGAGAGAGAGAAAACGCAAAACCTGACCCGACTCGAGACGTAACATGCTGTCATACAACCACAGACTCTTTTCTTTTTTTTTTTCTTTTTTTGAGGTGGTCTGAACTGGTTCGCCCATGAATTCACTACCAGAAACTGAAACATTAAATGTCTTTTCAATTAATCAGAAATGGATTCATGTACTTTCTTCTAACGCATCAGTAAAAAACAAGAGAACAAGACATTCACAAGAACAGTTTAAAAAGGTGACATAAAGGAGCAGCATATTAAATAATAATAAAACAAAACCTTTTCACTCATGGGACTCTGTGAACAGGGCCGACAATAGGGGAATATGAGGCCCTGGGCTGGAGTCAGTTTGGGGCCCACCCCCATTAATTCCCTTTACTCGTCCAATTTAAGGTAGTTTCAGGGTTTCCCCAGGTGGATTATGAGACTTGTGGGCCTCTAGGCTAATAAAGCATTGTTTATTTATTTATTATACACCAGTAATAGTGACAGTAAGGAGGTTAAAGAGTCTCTTTGGTGAAATATTTGGAAGAACAATGGCAACACAGAACGGTCAGTATTTGTGTGTTTTTTTTTGTTTTTTTAATGAGCTGCTTCTTGTTTTTACCGGTTCACAAGCTAACAACTTCAGCCAATAATGTTACAAGTCAAAATATTTATATGTCTCATGTTTAGGTATTATTAATAATGTCTTCCAATAATACATAATTACACATTTTCTGTCAACTTCAACCCTGATATTGATAACTATGCAGGATTCTACACCAGCCGATAGAAATGTCCCGATACAACTTTTTGACTTCCGATACAGATCCAATATTAACCTTTGAGTTCTGGCTGATACCGATACTTATTACTTATTTTATAGTGTGAGACATTAGAAACGGATTGATCAAGTGGTAAGACTCAAACAGAGACAACAAGCGAAATCCTGGGGCGGACCAATTGCTGAAATGGGAGTGATTCATGTGAAGTCACACTTCCAACTCTGTAGCTGACCACCATCTTGGTAGGCATCTGTAACTATCCGTCGTGACATTTGCTATGTAGTTGCTATGACAACAATGAACAAGCCACATTTTCTGTCTCATACGGGTCGGTCCAGACAAAAGAGATTTTGTTGATATTCTCTTGCACATTGGTCAAGAGCGTCAGTGTATTTTCTTTTTGTTGCCCTTGCCTATCAAAATGGCGGTTCAGTGGTTCAGACTATGTATTGGAGGCGATTCAATACTTATTTTTTGGATGATATGGGACCAATTTCCAATATCACCCCTACCAGAGTGAATTAATCTTAATTTATGATTAATTGTTTTATTGTGCAGTCACTGAAATTTTAACTTATAACTTCACAATTTTATGGATAGAAACTCAACAATATTAAACCACCTATTTGCAATACATGTATTAAGGTAGAAAACTAAGTCATTCAAAAAACAAAAAAAAAACATGTAGCCCTGGGCTACCGCCACAATAAACCCTTTATAAAATTTAAATGTTGAATTAATCATCATCAATCAACGCATAATTTCTGCGGCTTGGTGACATAGTAAAGGAAGTGAGTGATGAATATACGATATATTTATGAAGTGAAATAATCCATGCACATAGCAACCACCAATGTCATTTCTCAGACTGTACCAGTTTCACATCTCTAAACATTCAGCAGGGAACAGGTCACAAAATGTGGTTTTCCAGGCAATTCGCCTCAAATGTAGCAACATCCCGGCTGAAGTAAAGAAAAGCTGTTAAACTCCCAGTCTGTAAAACCTCTGGATGGCAGCAACAAAACCTTTTCCAGTCAGTGCAAAGACTGAAAGTTAGACTCACCATTTACTGTCAGAAGACACTGAAAAGGGAGCAGTGAGTAAACAATGAGGTTGCAGTCAATACCAACTCCCGCTTCCCACCAATGAGGAAGGGTTTTCAGACAAATGCCCACCAGCAGCACCTCCACCTGCCCCTGAGTTGTTTCATGTGTGTTTTGGTTGAGGTTGCAGCCTGTACAGCAACACAACCTGCAACACGCATAACCACGCATCAGGGTCACTCTGATAAGATACTATCACATGGGGAAAATAACCTGTTTGCTTAGTGAGCTGTCAGGCTGTTAATCATGTAGACAGTTATCAGAAAAGAACCCACAGTTGAGTCCCAGAGAAATCAGACATCTTGGTGCACCAAATGCAATTCAAAAAGACGCGACATCCTGCAGAAGGAACTGAAATAATGTCCTTAAACGAGGCAGCGCCGTGCATTCATGTGCAGCCTGTCTGCTCAAGTATTCCGCTGTCACAACATGATCCTGTGCAGAACTCGCTGGATTTAAAACGCAAACCCCGTTTTTGTGTTTTTTTTTTTTTTTTTTTTTTTTGCCCCACTGCAATAATCCCGCTGTGCGCTGCTGGAGCTGATCTGCCGCTAAAACGCGCAGAAACTTCAATCATTGCGAGTCCGGACGTGTTCAGGCGGCAGCGGGTCGTTTACCTGTCTGTCGACGCTCCGTTGTTTTTGAGCTCGTCGTGGTGCAGCCCTGCAGCCGGGTACAAATCCTGGGATTTTTTTTTTTTTTTTTATCTCTTATGATTATTTATGTTCTGCTTTCTTTCCGGCGAGGAGCAGAGCGGCCAGCCAACTTCACACGGAGGCGGTGGAAGCGGTGAAGTAGAGCAGGGCAGAGAGTGAGTGAGAATATCCCTCCATAAGCACCGCCTCGGCTGCTGCCTGCGAGCACACCCTCCTCATGAGCCAACACACACACACACACACACACACGCACACACACACACGCACACACGCACACGCACACACGCACACACACACACAGGCGCTGTGGAGCCGTCGAGCTCGTTAAAATAATCAGTACCATTAGAATCACTTAAAGGAAATCAATGCAGGAAACACTTAATGCTTTTAGTGTGGAAAACAACAACATTTGTGTGCATATATCTGGAAATACAGATATATATATATATATATGGAGTTAGTTTGCATGTTCTCCCTGTGCATGCGTGGGTTCTCTCTGGGTACTCCGGCTTCCTTCCTCCCACAGTCCAAAAACAGGTTAATCGGTCTCTCTAAATTCTCCCTGCGTGTGTGTGTGTGTGTGCGTGTGTGTGTGTGTGTGTGTGGTCGTTTGTCCTGTCTGTTTCTGTGTCGCCCTGCGACAGAGTGGTGACCTGTCCAGGGTGACCCCTCCTCTCGCCCAGAACGTAGCTGGAGAGGCACCAGCACCTCCTGACCCACTAGAGACAAAGGTGAACAGATGTTGGATGGATGGAGATATAAATCCAGCTGAGCTGTGTAGATTGAATGATTATCTCTATTATTACAGCTTTTCTTTTGGCACAGACTGATCAGTATGATTGAAAAGTTTCTTTACACGTCTCAGTTCCAAATACCTGGAACATTGATCAACATATTTGATGATTTTATTTTGGCATCTGTCAAAATGTAACGTTTATTGCCTGTTTCATATTTGGTTTCTGCTTTATGTTTTATGTTTTATGATGTAAAGCACTTTGAACTCCCTTGCTGCCGAAATGTGCTGTACAAATAAACTTGAGTTGATGTAAAAGCTGCAGGATTGCAGCTGCATTAAACTGCTTGCAAAGATCTTTTTGTTTCTGTACAGTAATGATTCACTGAGAGGCTCAATGCCTGATCCCTGAAGCAAAAGCACAAGAAAACTCAGCTGCAATTTCTTCAGAACTGTATAAATCGACCCAACAGGCTTTAAGATTCTGTTCTGTGGACTGAAAAATCAAAACTTGAACTTGTGAGGCATGTTGAGCATGAAATAAGACATTTGCCGCAGTGAGGCATGGCAGCTCCTCAGCACTCTGGGGCGGCTCGGCTCCCACTGGCACAGAAAACCTTCAGCGAGCGAGACGGATTGGATCGGGAAAGCCGAAGCTGTGGACCTTCAAACAGGGTAATGATTCCAAGCAATTCTCAAAAGTCCACCAAGGCGCGGTTCAGAAAAAGTTCAGAAAGATACAAGACCATGCGTTACGGTAATCTAGCTGAAACTCTTGTTGAAAGTCTGATTGAAGCACAAAAACCCAATGATACTAGTGAAGTACCAGAGGTGGGTAGAGAGCCAAACAACTGCACTGAGATACTTCAACATATTTTACTTAAGTTAAAGCAAAAAGGGTAAAACTCAACTTGAGTATTTGATCAGAACATTTAATATTTAAAAACGATGCCATCAGACAGACAAAAATGTACAGTCATGTCCAAATTCTGGTATTTTAAAGACTAAAATGAAAAAAAAGCTAATGCAAATAAATAGCATGATTACAAAATACCAGATTCAGCATTATGAGACAAATTCTTAATGTCATGAATCCAAACATGCTGCATGTTAGAACAGGGTGAAGTACTTCCAGTGCCAAAAAGCCCAGCAGGTTGGAAATGACATAAGAAAAACAAGACATAAGACGAGTTTCACTGCAACTGTGGGTTTGTGTCTGTATCTCATGCATTTCTTGTTTTTTCTTCGTTCAGGAAAGAATTCAGAAATTTTACTAAAGTAAGAGAGAATAAAAATATTCCTCAAGTAAAAGTAAAAAGTGCAACACAGCAAACCTGAACTGAAAGTGAATTTTTTGTCCACTGATTAAATGTAAGAACAAGGTTAAGATTCTCCAGAAACGCTGCCAGAACCAGATGGTGTTTGGTTCTGACTGCGAATCAGAATCAGAGCAGAATCAGAGCAGAACCTCACAGGGGTTCTCAAGGGCAGTGGCAGTTGCTGGCATGGGCAGCGGCCCAGGGCGGCATGAGCAATGTTGCTAGCTGCTTACAGCGACATATTTGGTTTTCAACAAAAAACAAACTTCAGTTTTTAAGATTTTCATTCTTCTAAAACTAAACTGCAACACAGGAAAAACTATGATTACTTCACGTGGATTGAATTAAGCAGCTGTTATCTGGAAGAGTTAGTTGTTGTTTCACAGATTGGAAATATGTTTAGGTCTGTTTGTTACAAATATTTTAGAAAAATTCAGAAATTTTCAGAAGTTTTCTATGTCCAACTTTTGAAACTCTGAAATTTTCACATTTCTTTTTTTAATTTCTAAGATTAATCAAAACATTTCTGAGTTTTTACTAGAATATTTTCAACTTTTCAAACTTTGACATTTCAAAGATTTTTTGGAAAAATTTATTAAATTAATCTCAAAATTATACATTTTCTTCTTTGTTTTTTAGAAAATGATCAACTTTTCAAACAAAAAAATCCAATTTTTTTCTAGAAAATTTCTGAATGAATGTCACATTTTTCTTGTAAATATTTAAATTTTGAAGCACAGAGATTTCCTAGTTTTTCTAGAAAATTTCTGAGTATTTTGACTGAATTCACTCCTCTTTTGTCCCATCTACAATGTCCCTGACACGCAATTGAATTTAAATGTCATGATTGGTTGAAAAAGTCGGCACAGGGGCCCCCTGAATGTTGTTTGCCCAGGGCACCGAACACGCTTGGACCGCCCCTGCTCATAATGAACTTCAGATGACAAACAAAGGGAATCCTTTAGAAATCAGTATTTTGCAATTGATTTGGAAAACCACAGGAACATATTGAGGAATTTAAATTGTTCCTTGCTTGTTTTATTGCAAACATCTGGAGTATTTTGCATATGTTTCAGTATTTAAGGCATTTTCTCTTGCAACACGTTCATCAGCAGAACGGAGAGCTGAACGCCATGCAGGCAAATGATGTTGGCGGAGAATAATAAGTGAGCCGCGGTATTTGGTGAAGCACATGATTTCTCATTCCAGTGATCACAATAGTGAGGGATTAGGCTCCACAATGAGGACGAGGCTGCCGGGAGAGGATAACAGACAGAGTCATGTGGGCGTCAGGGAGAGACGACGAAGAGGAGGATGAGCGAGGTCAGCCCTCTGTCTGGGGAAACTTTCCTCTTCGGCTTTATAATCCGAACCAGCAGCACTTAACTTCCCACTGTCTCTGCTCCTTGACGCCCTCACAGTCTCCTGACTCAACGCTTTGTTTTCTTCTGACGTCCTCTTCGGGGTTTACCGGCTCTCTGAGGACACGCTGTGGTGGAAGTCGGTACTGCGTCATGTTTTCACAATCATTTTGTAACAGAGTTGGGAAATAATTAGTTGCATTTACTTGAGGTCATTTTTAAAAACAACACTTTCATCTTACTATGCTGTAATTTTCCCTTTTACTTGAGTAATGTAATTTAGTATCACTATTCTTCTGGATTTTCTACCCACAAAATAAAAACAAACATGATTTAACCAAAATTTCACCAAAGACAATTTTCCTTAAAGTTTCATACTGAAAGAAACTGATTTGGGGAATAAAAAATTTCTTGCTTTGTTATTTTATGTTACTTATATGAATTATTGTCATTTTGATCTTTTAAATGCCAAATGTCCACATATTGTTATATTTTGGTCTGCCTGACAACATGATTTCTAAACATTAAATACTTGAGAAGTCTTTTTACTAAATACTTTTCTCTCTTGAGTAATGTTTTTGGACTGCTACTTTTTACTTTAGCTTGAGTAAGCATATTTTTAAGTAAGACTACTTTTGAGTAACAATTACATCTGCAATCAAGTTATTTTACCTCCAGTTTTAAATGTTGGATATGTTAAATATATATGTGGCACTTTACAAAATGACCAACATAATATTTTTTAACAAAGACAAAAAGCAACGTCTGTCACTGGTTTTCGCAATATTTTTATTATGTGCAGCTCTTTGAACTGTCCTCATAAATAACTAAATGTGAGTCTGTAATTTAACGTTTTGACATTTGAGCTCTGTCTCTTTAAGAAACTCCTGCTCTTTCTAAAACAGGAAGTCATCACAACATGGCTCCTCCATTAACCCTTTTAAAGTTTTTACCTTGCGTTGAAAAAAGTAGCACATACAACGAGCTCAGCAGGTGTTTGCTAATTGCTCCTGGCTAGTCTGAAGGAGCCAAAATTTTTGAACACCTGACTGGTTGCCATGGAGACTAAAGGATTTCTCAAACATGCATGAATGAATAAAAACAACAATCCAGGTATGTTTTCGGTCAAGAAACATCACAATGTGATTTAAAGCTAAAAAAAAAAAAGTTTATGCGATACAGATCCTTTAAGGTTGTGATGTAAATAATAAAAACATGAGGTTTAAGGTTTTATTACTCGTCTGTACAACACCGTACATTACAGACAAAATAAAAAAAACATGAACAAGGAAGAAAGCGATGGGCAGTCTGCCTGTAGGAGCTTTTATATCACCTTCATCTGAAGTTTTGTTCCTTTCACTACAGCAGCAAGTGACTGATAGTAAAGCATTATTGTGACTCCACAAATATTGATACAATCTCCAAGACTGTTTTGCTGTAGAGCGTCAGCAAAACTGTAAAAACCTCGATTTCTAGAATTCATTCTGAAAATAAATCACCTAAAAAAAAAAAAAAAAAAAAAAAAAAAAAAGAAGTGAACTATTTTAATTTTCCAAATTATAGCACTGAGTGACGTTTCAAATGTTAAACTGCAAATTAAACACCTGAACTGGACCCGACACACAAACACACCATATGTACAACAGAGGCAACAAAGAAAACATTTTTTTTTTCCTTTAAACGTCCAGCAACAAACTTCAAATTCACCAAAAGGCAGTTTCCCATACATTAAACGGTAACATCTTCAATCATGTTTGCAAAAGAAGAAACAAAAAAAAAGGCAACAATAAATAAAACAAATGGCACAGAAGGTCTGAACAATCTAAAGCGGAAAGCAAGACGTTTTGTGAAATATTCACAGGAAACTGAATAAAGCAAAATCACAACCTAATTACAGTGGTGAGTATTACAGTTAGAATTCAATATAGTATTTGTATTTACAAGCATTTATACAAGCGAGGGTATTAAATGGGGGTTTAAGCTTATTACTATATTAGTAGCAGAACAATCAGATCATATAATGCACTAGATATAAACCTTGTAAACATCACCTTTCATCTTAGACATCAGATTATGTTTATATTTGCCAGGTTTATAAAGTATTTTGTCCTTACTTTAAGGCATAAGTATCAAGCTTAGGAGTGAGCCTAAGATTTTGTTTTAAATAAGCCAGATTTTCTTTTGTAGGTTTCACTTGAAAGAGGATTTAAAAAAAAAAAAAACAAACCTCTCTACCACTCTGATGAGTGAAAGCAAAACTTCCCCGTGTCTCTGGGTGGGTTATAAGATCTCCTCCACTCCGTGCGCGAAGATCATGACCAGGCCGGGCTCCAGGATCATATCCTCGCCCATGTGCTGGTTCTCGCAGGCCATCACCACCACCGCCTGCTTGCCGGGAATGCGCTTGGCCACGTAGTTCTCGTAGTAGCGCCTGTTCATCTGCCGCGTCTCCAGCGTGGCCAGTCCCTGCGGCCAGTTCCGCTCGTGGGCGTTCTCGATCAGGTCGTTGACGATGGACAGCGGGCAGCCGCTGTCGATGAGCGAGCGCTTGATGACGGCCTGGAGGACGGCGTCCGGCGTGGAGATCATGCCGCCCCAGCGGGTGACTCTGGCCGGCTGCATGGAGTTCACCCACCTGGAAACGAGAGGGAGTCGAGCTCAGCAAGGACAGGTTAAAGGTCACCGACTGGGAGGAAAAACTGGAGTTTTACTCACTCCAGGATCTCGTTGTATTCTATGCTCTCTTCGAGGTTTTGGAGGTTCGGGTTTGCGCTGCGGATCGCCCTCATGTACGCTTTTAGCAGCTGAATGTCTCGTTTCTGGACAGGAAAAAAAAACGCAACTCAATTATAGACTGAAAAATCAAAATCAACAAACTTCAACTAAAAAAAATCACAAGATTTAATGTTTTCTTTCTACTAGATTTTGTTCCAATCCACTTAAAAACATGATTAAAACTCTACAGTTTAACTTAACAAAAATCTTCAGATTTTCACAATTAGTGAAGGAAAAAAATATTTTTACAAACACCTAAATTTCAAAGTGCAAATTTGCACTCAAAGAGTATCAGTCAGGCTCAGACAAACAAATAACTAGGAGAATAAAGTCATTGTAAAACAAGAAAAAAATGTAAAAACGACAAGAAAAAAGACGTAATAATGAGAAACAAAGAGTCACTAAAAAGAATAAAGTTTGAACATGAGAATAAAACAATAATATGAGGATAAAGTCATAAAAATACAAAAAAAGCTATAAGACGCAAAAATGAAGGAAAAAGTCATAATAAAAGAATAATGTCGTGTGATGAAAACAAATAATGAGAATAAAGTCATAATAATACCTAGATAATGTTGTAATAAAGGGAGAATAAAGTGTCAACAATGCAAGAAAAAAATTATATTTTTATGTAATAATACAAGAATAAACTCACAATATTAGGAGACTAAAGTTTTATGATAATTAAAACTCAATAATATAAAAAAGTGAGAAATGCTGAGCATCTTGTTCAGTTTTACAAACAGAACAAACTTTATCTTTTAACACATCAGATGAAAATTATCATCAACTGCAGGACTTTGAAATAATTATGAAAATTATTGCATGTGCAGCTCTGGAAAAACTTAAGAGACACTAAAAATGACCAGTTTCTCTGATTTAACTCTTTATAGGAATATGTTCATTAAAATGAACATTGTTCTTTAATTCTAGGAACTACTGACAACACGTCTGAAATTCCAAGCAAAATGTAGTATTTATTTGCGTCTTTGTTGTTATTTTGACCATCTCTCATTTTCTGCAAAGAAAACAAGTTGATATTAATCCAGAAACAAAAATCCTGAAGTGTGCAGAAATCAATAATTGATGGAATAACCAGAGATGTTTTTCCAGAGATGTGTTTAAACGAAGGAATCATAGATAAATATCAAACCTTTGCTCTTTTTGTTTTCTAGTAATTTTCTGACTTTCTTCTGGTAATAATATGACTTTAATCTGGTCATTTTTGTCTTTCTCCGATACTCTCAGTCAGATCCATTTACTCTGGTGCCTTTAGGTTACACTCTGTGTGTAAAGGTTTTCCAAATTGTCAGTGAAAGTCTCACTTGTTCCCCCAGCTGGTGTTTATGCTCAGCCACGGTTTTCTCCAGCTCGGAGATCTTGGTCTGCTGCTGCTGCACGACGCTCCGTAAATGTTTGATGCAGTTGTGGTTGGGCAGCTCATCCTTGGGCATTTCAAGCCTTCAATAACAGCAGATTATTCAACAGTCACAAACTAACAGCAGAACATTTGTATTTATTATTTTTCTTGCCACCTACCCACATCCCTCCTCGCAGTTGACTGGCCTTTTCGGGTTGTGCTCACAGTCCTTGAGGTGCGACTGCAGCTGGTCCAGCCGCAGCGTCGCCGTGCAGCCGAAGCTGGCGTTGTCACAGTTGATCTGGAGTTTGGACAGCATGTTGCGCATGATGCGGGGCACGGGCCGCAGGTGGGCGAGCGTCACTACTGTGCGGTCCACGGGACAAATCTGTTGCTGGGCAAACCACTGGGTTATGCAGGCGTTGCAGAAGGCATGTTCACAGTGTGGAGCCTGAACGGAAAAACAGAGAGCAGAAAAAATATGTTTTATAAGATTAAGAAATACAGCTGAAACAGCTGACTTGAATAATTTTTTTTAAGATAATTTCTTCATGTCAAATCTCTTCAGTCCTTAAAATTAACTGTCAGAGATGGAAAAGTTTCCAAAACTTGTACTCAAGTGAGAATATCAATACTTTTTGGAATGACATACAGCTCTGGAAAAAAATGAAGAGAAGATCACTTATAATGATCAGTTTATCTGATTTTACTTTTTACAGGAAAATGTTTCAGTAAAATGAACATTGTTCTTTTATTCTGTGAACTACTGACAACATGTTTCTGAAATCCCAAGCAGAAATGTGTCATTTATTAGCAGAAAATGAGAAATGGTCAAAATAGCAAAAAAAGATGCACAGCTTTCAGACCTCAAATAATGCAAAGGAAACAAGGTGACATTCATTTAGAAACAACAAGACTAATGTTTTAACTCAGGAAGAGTTCAGGAATCAGTATTTGGTGGAAAAACCAGGAGGTTTTCAGTCGGGTTCATTGCAGTCGCTCTCAGTTTTTACCAGAGCTGAATTATCTATTATAAGTCTAATGTCTAAAATGAAGGACTGTATAGATTAGATGCAAAATACAATCTCAGACCAGGAATTAAACGTTTGTAAGCTTAAATTTAACTTAATATCATCTGAAAGAGAGTCTGCTGCTGAAAACAGAAGCAGCACAAAGACAGGTTTCCATTGCTTAAAGGAGCTGCTCTATTTGTAACATTTCTACTAGTTGATGCTACAAAATATCATCTTTGTGCTGCAGCTGAGCTGATGTTTCTCTTTCTGCAGCAGTAAAAACAGATGAAGCAGATTCAGCAAAAAATGTGCAACTGAAAATGTTGAGATGCAATAAAAACAAAAAGCTTCTAATAACTGGTTATTACAAAAACAACTCTTCTGGAGAAAAGATGTAATAGCTGCACATTGAAGTGGTTCTTATATTTCTGTTTAATTGTAATTTATAAGTAATTTGCATAAAATCGTTTCATTTTCCTAGAATGTCACAAACACAGTTTATTTTATGTCAACATGCGTCTCTATTTACCTCAAATATTGTAAATTAACAGAAGATTAAAGCAATGACATCATCATCTGGGCTTTGCATTAATCTCAATATGGATAAAATCCTGATTTTGAAGAAGTGAAAATAAATAATTCTGGTTTTCCTAACTCACCTGAATCAAAAAGAAGTTTGTTTTGCGGAGCATGAATATTTTGAGATGGTTAATCTCTGAAAACACGACGTACCTGCACTGGTTCCTCTAGTACTCCACTGCATATGGGACACAGGAGGTCTTCATCCACCTCACCCTGGAACCTCGTAACGTCGTACCCCATGGCACACAACCCACAACCTCCTTAAACACAACAACACAAATAGGAAAAACGGGTTTTAGGCAACTTTCATAACATCACTATCATTTATCGCTATTAAATCTGTAGAATCCAAATGCTCCGTTTATGAGCACGAAATGACCAACCCTTAAAATCAATTTTATTTGATTTAACAGGAGTATTAACTGGAGTAAATAACCTCAAAAAAGGCTGTTTGATGAAAGAATAACAGTCAGAGCCATAATTAAGTAAAAAACCGTGCAAAGGATGTAGATATATATATAATAGATATATATATAAAATTTAGAAACATTCATTAAAGAAATGTTATTGCATTTTAGACAATAAAACTTTTCTTATTCAGAAAAAGTAACTGAATTATTTACATATTTAAATATATTCCAAATGTGTAAAAAAGATTCAGGGATAAATAAAGAATATGAAAAATATGCAAAATATGTCATTTCTTTCAATCCGATTAAAGGTCAAAATTAATGACAGAATAATCAATTACGACTTAAAATTAATCTTTGCACACAATATTTTTCAGCTTTTAAGTTAAATTACCAACTATCTATTGTCTTGTGGCCAATATTTTTATTATTGCCTTTTATTTAGGATAAATTAAAAAAAAAGACTGAAATAAATACTGTATTTTATTGGATTCGATATTCAAAAATGTTTTGGTGGTTATTCATATATTTATCAACATCTATGAACATGAATTGATTCATTTTCATAATGAACTGAATGTGAAACTAGTTCTTTTTAAGGATGAACTGGTACCAACCTCACACACGAAAGGCCTCAAATGTTTCCATTCAGCTCTTGATCTTTTGCCGATGTCTCACATCTGGCAAAAGCGATTTATCTTCTGAAAATCACACATACGATGCCTAAAAATACAAAAAGTTTTATTTAGTTTTAGTTCATTTCTAGCACCAGACAAAGATAACCTGAGTGAATAATAATAGTAATGCTGTGACTTGGAGACATATTTTGGACGAATACATTTTAAAAGAAGAATTTCCTTTATTTAAGGAAAGGCAGCTATCAAACAGACCAATCAGTGGCTAAGAGTACCATTCCCATATCTTACTGTGGTGATGATATTAATATGAATTACCTCATTGGTTGTGGGCCTGTCACAATACCAAATGAACAATATATTGTCCCAGAAATTGTTGCAATAGACAATAATATTGTTGTTTTGAGATATTTTCAAGTAATATAAAAGGTAGTGCTATAATAATGCAAGAACACATTTGCAAAGATCAATAAACTTTAGATTCTAATGAACATTTAAAACTGGCAGACATTTTAAATATTGAAAATAAGTAAACAAAACAAATAAAACAAACTAAGAAGCCTCTGTAAGAAAAAACATAAAAAGGCTAGTCGAGACCAAAGTACCAGACTGAAGCTTTTGTCCAGTTTTTCATAGAAAGAGAGAAAAAATGAGTGACCTTGTTTTAATTTACCATGCAATTAATTGATTATTCCGACAGGCGTAGTTGGTTGTTTGCCAATTTACAATATTATTTCTTAGCAGACGACAGACAGACATTTACTTTTTTTATTCTGTGCAGTTGTTTTTGCATTAAAGTTTCCATTTTTTCCCAGCCTCTTGTTCAGCGTTGAAAAATGAAACTTAACTGTGAGCTGCAGAGCTCTGGATGTCATTTTGGGTTCTTCTTTAATTCCCTCTTCAGTGTAATTTTGGTATGCCAGACACTCTTGGAAAGAGTGATAAATGTTTTCTCCATTTGGCAGAGGTCTTCACTGAAGAGCAAACCGGTTTGTAACAGCTTAAAATAACTTTGCTGGTTGTACACATAGATTTGTTGCTTCTTGAAAGCTTTCGTCTGTTTTGTGTCAAACTGGTTCTATTTAAGATTTTTCCTTATTGCAAAGATCATCCCGGGGTGTGGCTTGTGAACATTTAATTATCACAAATTTAAAAAATCTGGCAAACCTGGTCTGGATAGCTTTCTTTACTCACATAAATAAAACTTTTGTTTTAAAATGTACTCTCTTTGTTTTTGTCTAAAATTTAAATATCTTGACCAGGAAGGAAAGAGAAAAATAAATCACGTATTTTTGCAAAACAATGTATTTGTACTCTTTTAAACTTATTAACCATTTTAACCTGTGACACACAATAAAGCTACTTTTAAAGGTGAACTATTGAATAGAACTTTGCATAATAAAAAGCAGAAAACCCGTGCAATGGAAACGTTATGATTTTCACACAACACATTTGAATCAGCGGCAAAATATCCTCCATATCTGCATCTCCTCAGGGACACACATCCCCAACACCTCTGTCTGTGCTGTCCCAGTTTGCTGCGGACTGACCCAGTTTAAAAAGAAGCCATTTAAAGATATTTTCCCACCTTCTTCCTCAGCATGCCTTGCACAAGTTCAGCTAAGCGCCGAGGCTCGTGTTAACTACGTGGCTGGTTATTTGCTTTTTAACACTAAATCTGATATAATAGAGGATTAAAATGCCTTAAACTGGCGGCTGGGTGGGGAAAAAAACTTTTAAAATGCTTGAGGTGAGACACCGGCAAAGCTTGGTTGTCACGATGTGAATTTGAACATCTGCTAACTAGCTAGCCTTATTAGCAAATACGATATTAGCTTTAGAGCTAAGCAACCTGAGCTCAGTTTGGAAAAAATACACATATAAACAGCTGTTTACAGTCAATTATGTTAAAGGTAATCTATAAAACGGTCTATATACTTACTCTGACATGAAGTAAATCTAATTCTTATCAGGATTTTTGACTATTTCGGACGTCGTGCCGCCACTAGCTCCTTGCTAGCCACGTCCTGCTACATCATACGCTTCAGAGTTCACGCAATCAGACGGAAACGTGATGACGTAGATGAGGTACCTCGTTTCTGTTAAAATTCTAAATAAAATATCCGTGTAGATATATATTGTTGATATATTATAGTGTGAACGTAATTTATATTATAAAATCTAATGTAATAAAATAATATTATTGAATATATATTATAAAAAAATTATATAGAAGAAATATTTATATATTATTCTAGAAGTTTTAGTTCAATACGCAAAGCCTAAAAGCAGATAATTTAATTTCTATTCAATTAAATTTATTTTGATTCACCACTGAGGAAAAGTCTGAAAAGTCCAACAAATCTTACAATAATAGATTTTTTTTTTCTAATCAGTAAAGATTAGTTATAATAAATGAATAAATATAATAAGAAATGAACTCATATTCTGCATCTCTGGTAGAAATAAAGTTGATCTAATGAAATAGATTAACTGCTGGTCTTTTTGAATGTATAAGTGACAGTTTAATAGGACAGAAAAAAATAATTTAAATCAAGATTTATAATTAAAACGGTATAAATAATAGGGAACTATGCAATTTCCATGAAATATATGTAATTTACCCTGTACTACAACAAATAAATCATGTGGAAATCTCTCTTTGAGAAAGAATACATTTTAAATTTCAAAGGATATATTCGTTGCCTTGTCTTCTAATATGTAAACACAAGAGAGGTTAGGGTCATTATAGTTTAATCAACAGCATTTTTATATTCAAGAAAAAGACATACTGGAGAAATATCTCTCAAAAAAATTACAACTAAATCTGAAATCCTCTGTGACAAATTGAACAGAAGGCTCAGCATCTTTAACAATTTTCTCGCACTATTGCGAAGACAGAAGGCAAACAGGAAGGAGAGGATCTGCAGCGAAGATCCTCTCCGAGTTCTCCTAATACTGCGACTGCTTCTCGTAATAAAACAAAAAAATTATGGTCTGGCTATATTTCATCTTAACGTTGAAATAAATAAATAGAATAAATAGAAGACGTGAAACATTTGTCAAACAAGATAGCAGGTGAAAAAAGAAAAAATTGAAACTTCAAATCCTGTAAAACACATGTCAAACAGAAGGCCCGTGGGCCAAATCTGGCCCTCCGTAGCTTTTTATGTGGTCCTCTAGAATGCAAATTACATCAAGAGGTTCCTCCAGTTTTTCACAAATAAGCAAAATTCACGCAAAATCAATATTTTTCTTATTTTACTGCAATTGTATTATTACTGCAAAATTTATCAAAAAACATTAAATTTAAGTCTCACCTCTAGTGGATGTCAAAATAAAGGGTGTGATCAATACAGCAAGAAATGTCACATTTAATATCAAACATTAGCGCAAGTGTTGTAAAAATTCCTTGCAAACGTTACTAAATCATAAAATCTGTCATTTTGAAAGCAAAAATTACAAAAAAAACATTCAGAAACTGACATTCTATATTATGAAAGACTAATTGAATGCAGAAACAAACAGCTGTTTATTAATATTTTAAGAGTCCAATGGGTTTTATCAATATATTCTTATGTAACTGGCCCTTTAAGAACATTCAGATTTTTGATATGGCCCTAATGAAGACAAGTTTGACACTCCTAATGTAAAATATATTCTAACACACGTGTCAAACTCAAGGCCCGGGGGCCAAATCCGGCCCGCCGTAGCTTTTTATGTGGCCCTCCACAGATTAGACTAAACACTAAGTGTGATTAAATATTATATTATTAATCATATCGATGCAGTTTTTATCTGCTTACTGCCAATTTATATCAATCAATCCCTCCAGTTTCTTGAGAATTTAGTTGATGTTTGATTATAGTCCATGATTTATACAGCGAGTAAATAAACAGTCGCATTTATTATTAGTTCCTGAAGGGACTGAAAAGATCTTCAATAATATTATGTAATTTTAAGAATTTATTGACATATTAACAGTTTGTGAACAGGTTTTATCAATACGTTCTGGCACAACCGGCCCTTTAAGAGCCTTCATGATCTTGATTTGGCCCAAAACGAAAATGAGTTTGACACACCTGTTCTAACATATTTGACAAAAAAGCAAAAATAAATATTTTCTTATCATTGAACCTTAAGGAATAACAAAAAACAAAGCATGAGACAGGAAATATTTAGCAATAGCACTTTATTGAACACAAACAACCCTAAGCCACAATACTGAATGACAAGACCAATTGGCTGCAGCAAACATTTTATAAAATAGATTCAGGTTTAATGTCACTAAACTGTTTTTTTTTTCTTTTAACGTCAGAAAGACAGATGCAGGTTTTTCCAAAACAGTGAATGATCTTTTACATATTTAACATTTCTGTAACAAATCATCATTCACATGTTCACACAAAGGAATAACAAGGCAAAGTGCTTTCAGGATTGCATTGTTGAAGAAACAAAAACAGAAACATGAATGGCTTGAGGTTTCAGGTGAGACGGCGGGTTTGTGGAGTGGGGCTGGTCCTGTTTTTGTTTTCGTGTAGGTGGCGGCGGCAGGGAGGGGGGAGGGCCGGGATATTTGGTGGGGAGAAAACCTCAAACCTTTCACCTTGTCCTGTACCCCTTGTAAGTCAAACCCGGTGTGAAATGTGAGGGCAGTGTGGAGAGACGGACGCCTACGCAGCCAGAATCTGGACAGATGGATTCAAAGGCAAACAGCTTGAGGGACACAGACCGACTCTCCTCCCCTCCAACCCTCAAAAACTGAATCCATCTACCCATCTTCATCGTGACAACCTGTGATATCAGTACAGCTGCATGAGCCTAAATGAAGCTGTAAACGTTGAATTATCTCATATTATAGGGCTGGACAGAAAAGCATACACAGAAAAAAGAAATAAACTAAAAAGGTAATCATTTACTTTATCAAAGATGGTTCCTCTGACCACTGAATGTTAAAGGGGAGAGACTATCATAATCTGCATCACAACTTTGTCTGGCTTCACATTCCAGTGGTATTTTGTCGTATAAATGCTTCTCATAAATATTTTATTTTTTTAAAACGTCAAGTAGACATGTACAGCACATCCAAGCACACTTTATGTATAAGTATACAATTGCTCATGATAAATCTGTATTCCCGTACAGTGGACTGACCCATTAAAAGCCAGAACAGGTGGAGAGACGAACAATACTCAATGCTGCAAAACAAGGAGGTAGGAGTAATGCTACGAAGAAACAAAAACAAAACAGCGAGCAATGCTAGAATGTTGAAATGTCTGTGATACGCCAGGATTACTGAACCACGGTAGTTAGCGCCAACAGCTGCCACCCCAGTCAGCTTTTGCGCTGGTAGATTTATTTTATTTTCTAAATTACATTTTGAATCTGACGACACAGGTGCATCTCAATTTAAAAAGAGAAACTCGCTCTATTGTGGAACCAGAGACAAAACTTCAAGAATCTATTCTGTTGTTTCTGACGATGACGCCTTACAGCTAATGAAGATTCATGGAAAGTTGAGTGGAAGGGAAAAAAAGTGAAGATTACGTTAACAGCCATAAAACGTCATTACTGACCAACACAACTGCTTGTACTGTATAAAGTCAGATTCACGGAAAGTTGAGTGGAAGGAAAAGCGTCCAGTAGGGAATGTGGCTTACAGCTAATGAGGATTCTGTTAATTTGGAAACATTGATAAACCGTCACTTCTAACAAAGATGGCTGTTTGTATTAAATAAAATCAGATTCATGGAAAGGTTGAGTGGAAGGAAAAACATCCAATAAGGATTGTTATTTACAACTAATGAAGATTCGGTTAATCAGGAAACATCTGTAAACCGTCATTAGCAAAGATGAATGTTTGTACTGTTTACAAGCCCATTCATGGAAAGTTGAGTGGAAGGAAAACTGTTTGGAAAAGGACTGTGAAGCAAAATCAGTTTAAATGTTTGAGTCGATTCCTGAATTGCAGACAGATCATGTCAAAGGAGCTCTGATCATATCGCTTCTGAAAAACGACTTTTGGGAGTAGCAGTAAGCGACAATCATCGAAGTCAACAGGAATAAAAGCTTTAAATATCCTCCAAAAATGTAACTTCAAGTCCAATTTCTCCTGCATTGAGATGCATCTGTACGTGTTGACTGGATTAGCAGCTGCTGTGGCTTTTAACTGAAGTAAATCGTCGACGGGCTGTTTTTGGCCCGCCAAAATAAAAGTTCAATCATGTTTCCAACCGTTTGCTTCTGGTTCGGTTGTTGATCTGAAAGTGGCTGATGTGAGCAGAGTAAATTCATTGGTCCTGTTGTCATCACAGGTCTGGAGACCGCGCTGCTGGTGATGGCATCAACTCCTTCACACACAGTAGAATAGTATATTTGCAGACTTGTAAATGAGGTAATCAGCGTTATGCTAAATAGGGAACCCTGTCATTGACACACTTTATTCACCAGCAAAGCAAAATGAAATAAAAAAAGAAAAAGAAAAAAAAGACAGGACCGTGGAAGAAAAAATAAATCAAATTTGGAATGTCAGGCGGACAAGCCAACGTTTTTCCTCCTCCTATGCTTGTGAAGGTGCATCGTGGTAATAATTTGATTGTAATTCATCACTTGCCCTGATTCAGAGTCCTTCCACGTACAAGGGCTCCGTTTTTATTTCCCAGATAAGCCACTCGCATTGTTTTAATGCGAGTGGCTTACTTTTCAATTCTTCTTATTTTTTTTTAATCTGTAATAAATTAAAGCTGCATGAGCAGCAGATCAACACCTGCCTAAAGTCCAGTTGATGGAGTATTGTTAAAAGCTCATGAGTTGCAGTAAGGTGGTAAAATCTTCAGTGAAGCAGACTAAACCAAAGAGAGAAAAAAAACAAAACATGAAAGGGACTACAAATACAACTAAAGTATCACAAAACATGCAATATACATCCTACAGCTAAAAGCACATTCATGGGGGCTCCTAATGGGCAAATTCTCTGATATGGCTCTGCTTTAGAGTAATCAATAGGAGACTCACAGAAGGAGCAAGTCAATAAGGTGCTCCATCAGAATATCACCGCCTTATTTCACCTGCGCACAATACTTGGTTTCATTCATTTCAACAGTAAACACCGCAAAGTGTTTCCAAAATCCACTTTTTGTGTAAACACGATCTCCCCTGTTTCCCCCGGAAACGCATCTTCTGCTGGTGAAAACAAACGGCACTTTCAGAGGGGAATGTTTCTCTAAAAACCTCCGAGTTACAAACGCACGGGTGGAAACCTCCTGTGGGTTTGACTGTACAAGCTTTCGGCTACACACTGAGAAGGGAAGGGGCGCGAAAAAAAAACCCTTAATGCTTAACATTGAGAACAACATAAGGCATTTCAGATTTCCTTTTAGATTTTTTTTCCTCAAATCAATCAAAGACTAAATAGGAGGAATCGAGGATGCATATAAACACACGAACACATGCAAAGGAACGTGTCTAGTCCAAATTACAATACCATCAAAGTCCATCCATTAAAACACAAAAAACAACAACAAAAAAAAAAGCTATTCCAACTTTTCAACTTGTGCACGGTCCTGTGTTTGAGCAGGCAGCTTTTAAACTTTCATTTTAAATCACAGTTTTAAGAACAGAATCTCACATCTCACGTTTAAATGCCACCTCTGAATACAAACAAGAGGACTGCTGAAATCCTTCATTTGCTACAGATCAGTGACTTTTGGTGGGGTTTTTTTTTTGTTTTTTTTTTTATCAAAAGAAAGGATCATAATTTTTTTCTTACTCAACCGAGGAAGCGATGATAAACAAAAGGTTATTGCACTTTTATCTATTTCAAACGAGGTCAGCTTGACAGAAGATTTTCATGCCTTAATGTCGTAGTAAGACAACAAATGTTACGTCACTTCTAGAATATGATCACACCGTTATTAACACTGCACACAGCTACAAACTGCAATCCTATTTCTAGTTCAGTCTACCTAAAATAACACAATACTATCTCCACAATCAATTTGCAACACAGTCACAACAAACAGTTCACCCTAAAGTTCGATGACGACTTGGTTTGCACTGTGAAGAAGTTACTAATCATAGATGAAGAACCCAGAAGGCTGAGAGGAATAATCAGAAGCAGCTCTACAATTTCAGACAGCGGTCTCTCTACAGTTACTGTGTTTCTAATAATCAAGCCTCACGATTTATGTGTTTTTTTTTTATTTTTTTTATTTATTTCCTCCCTCACATCTTGGCCTAAATTTGGTTTGCTTTGCTTGTTATGGTTCGGAGAGCCCTCCGAGGTGCCTTCTTTGGATTTGTGCTTTCAATCTACCGATCGTTTGTTCACCGTTTGATGTGCCTAAAGGAAATCGCACCAGTACTGTGCAATTTCTTCTGCAACCCTAAAATTCACGGGAAATGTGTGGAGAAATCCAAGCGAATCTAGAGGCAGTTATGGAGGCTTTTGCTTTTAATTTGAAACATAATTTAAAGGGCAAATATCATATTATACAGCCATCATTGAGATCCATTATTTTTTAGAGCAAAAACATTACTTATAAAAAAAACAAAAAAACATTTGCAGCCACTAACCATTTAGCGATGACAGCTTCAGCTATCATTTTTTTTCTTCGTGTCTGAGCCAAATGGATGAGTGTGTTTGCAGGTAAAGCTTGATTGAATATCCATCCATCATCGCTTTGTTTATCATGGCATAGTCGTGGACTGGTGCCGATCGGCATTTAACGCCAGTATTTTAAATTCCCTTCTATCTAGCAAAAGTACGATCATTGTGGGGATTTTTTTTAGGGCCAAAGTTGCAATTGTGGGGAAAATAAACTGATAAAATTTGAGTGGTGTGACAGATTGGAGTAATGTTTTTACAGCTACATTACTGTGATGCAGTTAAACCTTCACAAAAAACAAAACAAAAACACTGATCTACTATGTGTACAAAGTGAGACATAACCACATCAGAGTAAAATGTCAGAACTGAATGCTACCAGCTGTTTAGTTTTCCCAATTCACCAGTTTGCCTAATTAGACACGCTCTAAAAGAGCTTGACAGGGTGCTGGTTTGTTAGGTCTCCAAGTTACCACTTGGTAACTTCCAACTTTCTCCATCTCAAGCATTTAGCATCTCTGTTTTTGTCTTGGATGGACATAAGTTTTGCATCCAAGATAAATTTAGGCGGCCTTGTGCTTCTTGTTATTAGAAAAATTATTAGCACAAGCTAGAAGCCTGAACATCAATCAAAAAACAGAAGCGGTAAAAATTGATGATATATGCCCTTTAAATGATGATGCTCAGAGGGAGTTCGGTTCTGCCACCACGTATGTTCAGTGTTTTTTTTCTTCCCCATTGTAAGGCTTCTGGGAAATACAAATGGAAGACCGTACCTTTCGGTAGTTACAAGTAAAAGGCACCGTGCCACCTCTGTGCTTGGTATTACACAGGTCATATTGGTGGGGTAGAGGGAATGAATAACCAGCTGGGAAGGTTGTTATACAGTGAAGTTATATTGTTTTGACTTACAGAGGTAAAGTTTTATAGCTACCTTAACATCCCAGCTGATATTTAACTGGATCTTTTAACTCTGACTTGCACCAAATAACAGATTCATCTGTTAATTGTAGTGAAGGGAGATGCGTTGGAACAGGGTAAATATGCGCTTCAGTTTT
This sequence comes from Poeciliopsis turrubarensis, assembly GCA_010277015.1. Lineage (NCBI taxonomy): Eukaryota > Metazoa > Chordata > Actinopteri > Cyprinodontiformes > Poeciliidae > Poeciliopsis > Poeciliopsis turrubarensis. The sequence goes on along the minus strand of VMRN01000021.1, from coordinate 329,372 downwards.
TTAAAAAAAGGGTTAGTGCATGTTTAGATACGACAAACGTCTGTTGTAAAGTCACAAGCACACAAAACTACTTCTTTTACTTGGGAGTAATCTACATGACTGACATCAGGGGAAAGGAACAAAAACACCACACAATCAATGTCAGCATCGTCACACAAAAGATCACTGATGAGGTAAAACTGCAGGTCCAATAAAAAGTACAAGGTGCAGTTGGCTGCCCCTTCGCAAGGTAGGAAACATGAGACATCCGCCAACGCTGATCAAACGCTTCCGCGCAGATCGTCAGGTTTAGGCTGGTTTAAGCAGAATTACACAACCCACAAGATGGATGTACAAGGATTTCTTTTAAAACTCTTTGTTAGCATAGCTGTACAAGCATCCTTCCTGTCTTAGTATTTTTTTTTTTTGAGGTACACAACGTCAATTCCCAGTGTCACTTGGCTCTGGATAACAGAGAAGCCATAGTTTGATTGTGTTTACAAGTGAATTCTGAATTCATTCATTCACAGTGGAAAATATGGCGAAATCCCAGCCTCTCAGAGCTATCTTGGTACCATGGCAACCTTGAGCTATGTGCTACCTCAATTTATGTGTGTGCTTCTCGACCCCCCGGGGTGGCGTCTGCGGGACCTAAAAGTAGCCAATTTCTTTTCTTTTTTTTTTTTTTTTAAGCAATCAAAGCAAGAAGCATAACTCTACAGGAGATGTAGCGTCTCGGGTGCTGCCAGGTTTTATTTTCTGTTATAGCTTTTAAGGCAAAAGGCTCAACAGTGGATCAGAGTTGAATTGAAATTTGCCATTTACTTCAAGTAAAAACCAAGACATCCATTGAGGCAAATCAATTCTATATTGTATATACTATGCTTTTTTTTTTTTTCTTTTGGACATCAAAAATGATTTTTTTTCTCCTTTGTAACACACAATATAAACCACCTTGTTAAACACACAAACAATGGATTGCTTTGTCAATACTAAAGGGACTACCTATATACTTCAGAAAAAATTTCCAATTATAAAATACACCAAAATCCAACAGAATACTTGTATTTTAAGTAGTAATTTCTCATGCACATGTTTATATAGCTTTCTTTTGAGTAATATAACTGGCTTAGAGACATGCAGCTCCAAACACAAAACTGTAAGAATCCTGTCTACGTCTGAATGTTACTGACCGAGTAAATATGATTCATGTCTAAAGGCAAATCAAGGTTTCTATGGCACTAAATGGGTGTAGCTTAGGTGCATTTTGTCAAATATAGGCTATTTATGAGTATGTGTCATCATATCTACTGTAGACCTTTTTATTTTTTTGTCCGTCTTGTTTCACTGTACTGTAAGGCAATCTCAATGGAATGGATGACCGTTAATGTTAAATTCATCTACACTTTTATCCGTTATGATTTTAGGCTTCGTTCTACACAACTATAAACTTCTAAAAGGCGGGAGAGAGGGGCGGGGTGGGGGGAACCTAAACAAAAAAAACCAAAACAAAACCAGAACACAAAAACATATTCAGACCTTCAAAGCAGGAAGACTACTACACATACATTAGAATAAGTAGAGAGTTATATTTCTACATGCTACCTGTATATTCATATCTACGCAAGACAAATGAAGAGCAACAGTTTAAAGTCGGGAGAAAGAAAACTGTCACGCTCTGAACTGACCCTACATTCATTTCAGTCAGTAAATTCATGGCTCAGATTTGATGGTCAGACTGTAAACTGCTTGAACATATGCATAAATCCATTGCTGCTTAACAGAGAAGCTTTCCTCTCTCCCTCCCTCTCAACACATTTTGGCAAACAGGCCTTATTTGTGATAAAATATGACATCTAACCCGCATTTGAATCTTCCATTGGCATTGATGCTATGATTTACTGAATTGGCCTAAAATGGATGGCAGTGCAATATTTGTGCTGCACACTTTTACACACACACGCTATTGCTACAATTGGACCTTTCATTGCTTTCTTTCCATCTCTGACTCCAAATATATTGTATAATATGCTCCATTTGTTTAATAGTAGCTACGTCACAACTGCGACCTAGCTCCATGCACAATCACTGGTATCACTGGTACACAAAAAGTAAAATAAAAAGCATGTATAAGAATACTGTAATACACACACACACACACACAAAAAAAAAAGATTACATCAAGCGTCATTGCACAAGTCAATGACTAACTCCATTTACGACACGGATAAGGACAACACGAGAAATGAAATAAAAATCCCTGCCCAAATCCAGGCTGGCCTGACAGCACCTACAGATGGCAGAGAGGATATGGAGAGTGTTTCGTGAAGCCTGCCCGCCTGCCTGAGGTGTTGGTTTAATCTCTCATCTGACTTTACAGGACTTAGGCCAAAGTCTGCATTGTTAACAGTAGGCTGGGTGATGGGAAGCGATAACACAAGTCAGCAGGGAGCGGACTCCGTCCCCAAGTGCTCAAAAGCAACCCTTTTTTACTCAATATATATACATTTATAAATGTTTTATTTTTTTAAATAATGCATTGATGGAGTACAATTTAGTTGCAGCCTTTGCTTCTTTTTTTTCCTCTTTACTGTTTCTCATTTACATTTCCTGTATTCAGCAGCAACACATGCATGTAAACACAAGTACATACATTACATCTGCTCTACTTTGCACACTTAGAACCTGAATGTACTAAAGTGCGTGCTTGACTACGTAATTAAGTGCTGTAGGATTACAGATTTTAAAAAAAATTGGATTTTGGAACGTCCCATCTTGGGGAGAAAAGTAATATATATATATAGAAAAAGAAAACAGAAAAAACTTTAGATATAAGAGATCTGATTGAATTAAGAAACTCGACCTGTTGCTTTAGCAGGAATCCTGAGAAGAATAGTGAAAGTATGTACCTATCTGCAGTACTAGTGGGGCGTTTTCCACTAAAGTGGTTCCAAAAAAAAAAGAAAACAGAAAGAAAAGCTGGAGCCAGAACCAAGTTGGTTTAATCTAGTCTGCATCTGACCCTCCATCACTTTTATTTCAAATTTCCCAGGATGATATCAGTGCTTTTAATTCCAAAAATTAATAGATGCTCTATTGTCACCAGATTAACCCATTAACTCTTAATTCCACCAGCAGCGTTGCGATTAACTCTTAAACACAGCGATTAGAGCATTTCTTAACAGTATCTGAGGATAGAAAAAACTTAGTGTTCAAAAACTAAGCTGGGGATCTCAATATAATTAATGGAAACATGAGAGAGAGTGAGTTTATCTTTTAATATGAAATTCAAATGTTCGTTTCTTTCCATTTTTGTTTTAAATTAGTAAAATCATTGGTCGTTTATCTCTCTTTTCCCACTTCCAGCTCCTGATCCAAGTGGGTTTTTTTCATCCCAGTTGGAGCAAAGAATGAACCAGTTAATCGTTACCAGAGCTGGAAACAGAAACAACTGGCGCCAAAGAAGCACCAGCAACAGTTTAAGCACTGGAACCAGTTTGGTGAAAAACCCCCAACTAACATCACCGCCTTTCCAATAGGAGAACAAAAGGCTGGGCTTCACAGATTTGTTCAGTTTCAGTCAGTTATAGATGCCGAATAAAGAAGTAATCTACAACTCTTAACTCAATGAGACTGCTGAAAAGAATATTTGTCAGTTTGAGAAACAAAAATCAAGCTTAATACGCCGCCGTGAAAGCATTTTTTCCTTTGTAAAGTGTATTCAACAACAAAGTCTAGTCTAGGTCCTCTTCTCTTATCCAGTCAAACTAACGTGTGCAATTGTGCCACTTCAACACCAGCGGATATGAAGTCATCACACCAAGGAAACCCATCTGACTCAGTGTACGCTAACCACCGTCAGATGGCTCAACACAACTAAATAGCATAGATAAAACATCTAGGAGTCACCAACAGCTCTAGTGGTCTGATACAATCATCTTTAGTATGCTTAATACCAGAAAATGGGATGAGGAGACGACTAAATTAACACAAATAAAAGCACATATTTGGATTTCTGCTATTCCTGAAATCTAAACAGGGATTGGCCTAAGCAGAGATACTTCTTCTTCTCTTCTTAGCCCTATTTGTTTCTTGCAGGGATACGACCTCCCTGCTCCACTAACAATGCCGGAGCGTAAAGATAAGCATTTATTTATTCGTTTATCTACTTAAAACTCCCATTAGATACGATGGTGTAACTGTAGTTAAATGCCGCTGCCATCAAACGGGCGGCAACATAATCAGTGTCAGGGCTCGTTACGTTCTGCCACCAAGCAATCTAACTGAAATGAAGCGTCGTAGAAGGCATGGGTCAAAAGGCATTTCTTGAGATGCCACAAAGGCAATCCAGTGCATTTAAGTTGACACTGACAGTAAAATGCCCGGCACGCACAGAGCCATTCGTTTAGTCTTTAGGTAAATCAAAAGAAATGAAAAAGAAATCAAAACACATTCTAGGGAAACAAAAGCCCTTGTGACAGTGATTGTCTATTTATTAACGCTCAACAAAAAGGCAAAAAAGAAAATATTGCTTGGAAACCGCCCAATAATTATAATAGTTCAAAAGAAAAAGAGACAATATTTGTTTAAACGGATCAGTTCACCACTAAGAAGCTGCGATGTAGATTCTTAAGACAACTTCACCAGCTCCACAAAATACTCTGTTAGCGAGAGCTTAAACGTCAATGGCCAGCTCAAAATTTAAAGACACACGCACCAAACAAAAAAAAAAAAAAAAAGGAAAATATTATTAGTGCCTAAAAACAAGACTGATTGCTCTCTTTCAGTAATCAGGCCATTCAAATTGTGAAATATTATCTGAAAAACACTGTTAAAGAGATGGGAAATAAATTGAAATGGCTTGTTCATTTATGTGCTCAGATATAAGATGCTTCGATGAGGTGTTGTTGGCAGATATTACTAGTAAAGCCTTCATCTAGAAATAAACAAGGCCTCAGTCAGTCACTATCCTACAGCAGTTCTCTAAGTCCTACGAAAACAAAGAAACAAAAGAAGAAGAGAACGTTAGGCCTACGGACCCTGGGTGAAGATGAAGCAGCTGCTAAACGAGTTGACGAGGTATATCGAGATCTATTGTCTTTCTCTATACAGTACAGTTCATCTCAAATAAATAATTTATAGCCATAGTAGTGTTGATCAACTTTGGTCATAACTTATATGCTTAGAAACATTCTAGCTTAACAAACACTTATTTAGCATCTTTAAAAACAAAAACAAAAAGCGGGGTCGGCAAGCGGTACGTAGGGATGTTTCGGCCGGACCCCACAATGGCTCTCCTTTGGAAGGAGACATGCTAATGAATTCAGCAGCATTTACCAAATCATCTTAAAATGCCAAACAATTCTAGGCCATACGTTTAGAGTAAGCTAAGGATTTAATAACTTTATGACCCTTTTTCCCAAATTTCAGATTGTACTGTAGTACAAAAAGCATTGCACTCTTACGCAAAAACTTTGACTTTCCCTTGTGTGGTTCCTTCATAAAAATCTAGGCTAGTAGACAATTTAATAATAATAATTAAAAAAAAAAGGCTCAAAAACTCTTTGATCATTCTTTTGGGAAGGCTGTACGATCCTCTACAAGGTCACCTTTCTGGTTAAACATAATATGACTTCTCTACTGAATGATATGGAGAAATAGGACAGTTGGTGCAGATACCGCCATGCTCTGAGAAGTTGGCTATATAATGACGTCAGCAGGGCTTTAAAGGGTTACATAATTTAGAGATGGCCAGATTGCTAGTTGGTAGTAAATGCCTCGTCGTGGTGACCTTGTAGAGCGATCTGCCTCTTTGCATTAAGCACTACCAGGAGACGGAGGAATGGGATCTAATTGCATAATAGGTTTGACTGCACCTCAAGAGAAGACCAAACGCTCACGCACGCACAGACGCACGAACACGTACATACAGAGAAAACAGACATGTGGGTGGGTGCTCTTCTGGTCCTCTTGACCATGTTTAAGGTAGTCGCCCCCTGGTGGTGGTGATGTTGATAGCAGCTGGCTGAGTTCACTCAGACAGACACCCGTCCAGGCCCACCGGTGCACCGTGGCGGTCTTTGACGTAGCCGTTGTGGAGGCCGTTGCTGGGCAGAGGGGAGCAGGCGGCGGTGATGCCGCAGTGCTTCAGCAAGTTGAGACCCGCGGAGGAGGAGATGGTGGGTGAGGAGGAGGAGCAGGAGGAAGGGTCCCGCTGAGGGAAAGGCTTCATGGTAGATAGGATCAGAGCCAGGCAGTCAGCCACGTCCTTGTTGGGCGCACAGGCCAGAGCCGGGGTGTGGCCTGATTGGCAGAACAATCAGCGTGAGAAAATCCCAACGACTGCATTTCCACCACAAATATGTGCAAAAACGTCAATATTTCACTAACATAAAAAAAAATTACTCAGTTTCAGAGTTTCTGTAAAATAAACGCAAAGTTGTTCATGTGATAAGCTGTTAAAAAGCAATGCCTTGCTGAAATAATCATTTGGATGAATCGATTATTGAAATAATTGTCCATTAATTTAGTAGCTGCTTAATTGTTAGTTACTGTACAGCATGAAAAGAAGGCAAATTGTTGAAAGAACAACATATTTAGAGCTGTAACTTAGTCTAAACTGCACAAGAAACAGATTTTGCATCCAAGATCAAAAAAACTAACAAATTATTTTTTAACTCCTCAAATTGCAGTTTTAGCTGAATCTGATTCAAATTATGTAACAAAAAAAATCTCCAATCAAGCATCTTTTGCAAGTAATCTGTTATTCCAAAATAAATAAAAAAAAAAAAAAAAAAAAAAAAAAAAAAAAAAAAAAA
>VMRN01000021.1:308337-322565 GCA_010277015.1 Poeciliopsis turrubarensis | reverse complement strand
AAAAAAAAAAAAAAAAAAAAAAAAAAAAAAAAAAAAAAATCAACCGATTCTTCTTGCACTGTAATGATATTAAGTCAGAAGAAAGCATTGAGCTTTTCACATGTTGATATTTTAAGTATCTTTTTAGTTGCAGATGCATCCTTCACAACAACTGATAAAGTGTTACCTAAAAGGAATAAATGTTTCTTTTCTTATTTGAGACATTACTGAATTATTTATTAGTACTTTTAAAGTATTTCTAATGCTGAATGAAATGCATTTAAGTGGCTAAATTAAAATTTAGAATATGCCAATTTCTTTATTAATTGATTAATTTAAATAATAATTAATTGCAGCCCTAAACTTGCCTTTTCTAATATAATGTAGCCTATCTGCCTACATACATGTCCCCTATTAAAAAACAGGAAAAGGAAGGAATGAACCAGCACTATAGAAGCTGTGAAGTTTCTCACCTTCCTCATCCACGGCCAGCACCGTGGCTCCTCTACTCAGCAGTGCCTGCACCACCGTAGCCAGGCCGTTACGAGCTGCAAGATGGAGGGGCCTGCACGAGACCAGAAACAAAAACAATGGCAGCTCAGTTCAGACTGCAAAGGGACAGCTAATAAAAGAGCTGAGATGGTTTTAAATGAGAGTTTTTGGCTGTAGTTCTACAACATTTTGTCATTAAGAGCATAGATGCACAAACTTCAAGTTTTAAATGGTAAAATTTATAGGCTGGAGCAGGAATCCAGCATACAAACACATTTATTGGTGAGTAAAATGTTCTTTGCTGCATAATTTTAATGACTGTGAATAATCCAAGACATTTTGGGGTAGATGAGAAATGTCAACCAGGAAGAAGGATTAGCATTTTTCCTTCTGCACAGTTACAATTTAGTCTAAATCAGATCCAGGCTGATCATTTTAACTGCAATCATTGCAAACTATAAACTGTAGCTGCCATTCAAGTCACATCACAGTTTAGTGTGATATTGTTGGATAAAGGTCAGAGTTATTTTAAAGTATTTGGTGTAACAATGAAATTTAACACAAGTCTCTTCAATACTTCTCATTTATGTCACTTGTGCAGAAACTACTTAGTAGCATTTTTACCTTGATTTCATTTTTAATATCTCAGAATAGATTTCACAGAAAAAAAAAAAATTGCAAATAAGCGGAGTTTCCGCAAATTATTTTGAGTCATGTAACACAGAAAAATGTACAAATACGAACACAGTGTGCTGAATTTTGTGTTATAGTTCGTAAGTTCTTACATTTGCAGTGCACTGTTGGTGGCATTTATGAGAGTGGGATTGTGGATCTCTCCCAGAATCAGCAGAGCGCACATCTCATGGGCCTGAAGGAAAAATGACAAAGTATAAAAATAAACGACCACTGAAAACTGTGTGGAACCATTATCCGTTTCCAGAACAATTTACCTTAAAAGCAGTGCTGCTAATAAATGTGTTAACTATTGTGGAGATAAGAGCGTGTACCTTGCTGCAGGCCAGGTGCAGGGCAGTGTTCCTGTTCTCATCCAGCAGCGTCAGGTCGGCCTTGGCTCGGTGGAGGAGGATTGCTGAGCAATAACAAAACACACATTTGGCACCCAAACAGCAGCAATAAAGGTTGGTTAAATTTATTATGATTGTCTGCTGCAGATTATGCAACATTTAATTGGTTGGAAAATTATTTTTATGATGCCGCATCAGAGTAGACACTCTTCTAACAGACAGTGCGCCTCTAAAGAAAGGTTTAATTTCCATTTCCAGATTTTTAAGTCAACAATAGTATTATTCCATGTTAAAAATAAACAACTAAATCTTAAGGTTAATATGAGCCTATTAAAGTGCAACAACATCATTTCTTGTGGTCAGCATCTTACTTATTTTTGGTGTAGGTGACACAACTGGGTTTCTATTTTATTTTTCACAATGGACAAAATTAGAATTTTTAAAAATTAAAAAAAAAAAAAAAAAAAACCCAAACAAAAAAGCAATTTTTGAGTAAATAATAGACTCTACATTAGAAGAAAGACCAGGGTTAAGACTCACCCACAGTGCCGCTGAGTCCCCTGTCAGCAGCAACCATCAGAGCAGAGCGTCCACTCGTATCCACGGCATTGATCTCTGCGCCGTGGCGAAGCACCAGCTGAAGTCCTGCCACATCCTCGGCGAACGCAGCTGCATGCAGCGGGGTCCTACAGGAACACGCAGAAACAAAACGATCAATTAGGATCCTGAGTAAAGTAGTACATCTCAGGATCAAACACGTTTTTATGTCTGTGATGATGTAAGATGTTCCTGATCCAAGCTGGCGGAAATGTGCAAATCTTTCCAAACTAGTAATGAGTCCACCAACCTTCCTTTGGCGTCTCGGGTGTTAATCATGTGGACCCTGGCAGATTCCAGCAGCCTCTCTGCAGCGCCGCTGTGGCCGTTCATCCTGCAAACAAGTCATTTATTTACTTATTATGGTAAATTGAATAGATAAGGAATAGTAGACATAACTGAAGCAAAAAGAAAAAAACCAAACTTTACTTTCTACAACCCGCATCATTTTTGCACATAGCTCTTTTTTTCTTTGGTGTCTGTCAGGTTTTGTGTTCGTAAAAACAGAAATGAAGCACATAAAAAGAAACAAAATGAACTATGACAAGGGTAGCATTATGTGTGACTATTGATTAACATCAATCATCTATTGATCACATTTTAAGTGTTTTGCAGTCTAGAAACAGTTTTGAAATTTGAAGCCATGTGCAAGTGTTTCTTTTTGAAGTTTGGCACCCAACGTAAGAATATTCAACATTAATACTCACAGAGCACAGTGCAGGGGAGTGAAAGGGTCTCCCTCTTCATGAATAAATGTTTTAAATTCAAGTAAAACCTCCAAACAGTCTTCATGCCCTGAGAACAGAAACACATCGGCACAGATTTAATAACACCACTAGGCCTGTCACGATAACAGATTTTGCTGGGCGATAAATTGTCTCCAAAAAATTATTGCGATAAACGATAATATTGTTTGAAGACCTTTTTACATTGATTTAATGGAAATTACGTAATAATACATGCGATTTCCTGCCAAAGATAGATGCACTTTACTTTCAAAAGACACTTAACACTGGGACTGATATACAAAATAAATAAAACAACCAAAAATAAAATAGATTCTTAGTTTCCATTAACAATAAATGTACTTCAATAAAAACTAAACAACATAAAGCCAAAGTGGAAATAAATACTGCATTCAACCAAAAGAGTGCAGATTATGAAGTCTGTATAGTATATTGCCCTGCAGTAATCATTAGATTTAAATAGAGAAGACATCCGTCTGCCTGATGCAATAGTTCAAACTACAGGATTTTTTTACCCCGAATGACAATCTTAGAACGTTATCCGTTCTGAATAATGTTCAGATCGTTGTGCCGCTCCGATCTAAATCAAGGATTTGCCCAGACTGGGAGAGTGACGCGGCCTGTTGAATGTGACCGGTAGCCAATCAGAAAGCGCGGATTCGCCTCCTGCTTTCTGAGAACAGCTGACACGGTGCAACCCGAAGTCCAGCAGACATCGGAAACAACATGAATGTTTATTCAACAGTTCGTGCAAAGAAAATATCAATAACTAGGGGAGGAGTTGGAGCGAAATTTCTACCAGAAAACCCGGTAACTTTTCAGCTGTTCTTCGTTAACGTGACACAAATAGGTTATAATGATTTTCATTCAGTCAGACTGACATGGATTGCAGGTAGATTGTAGTAAGGAATTGATTAAAGCCTGGTTTCATAATTAGTGAACTGGACTCATTATTTTGTGTCCATTGTTGGACACAACACGGTTTCGATCGAACCGTTATACCGAGGATTTCTGTCGGCTAATGTGTCTCTCAGGTTTTGATAATGGGCCGACAAGCCGCGACATAAGATCATGCAGCGCGCGCTGGGCATTACTCTAAGGAAGTAAGGAAGGGAGGAAGTGGAGAGCACCGGAGTTGAGCCTTTTTTCATTCCGTGTCATCAACAGTAAGAGAAAAAGGGAGGAAGAAACGATATACTCGATAATTAAAATGAGGTCGATAGTTTTAATTTATCGTTCGATTAATTGACTTATCGTTTATCGCGACAGGCCTAAACACCACCATCAATATTTAGAGATTCTCCACTCGTGAAGCCGAGCAAACCTTTGTAAGCAGCCCAGTGTATCGGCGTGTATTGTTTGTTGTCCAGCAGTTTGTCCTGTGGGTCAGTTGCCATGGTGACTTGTACCAGACTGGCCAGGATCTCTGTGTGGCCTCTGGAGGCAGCATAGTGCAGCGGCGTCCTACCCTGGGCGTCCCGACATAACGGAGAAGCTTTGTGCTCCAGCAGAGCTGCTACACAGTCATCATGTCCCAACACTGCCTGTGTAAATACAAACAAATAAAAAAAACTGTTTTTTTTACATTTATGGAGGGCGAAAGAGACTGTACTGGCTGCTGGATCTGTTCTCTGGAGTGTGTGTAAACCATGAAAACATGTACAGTTTTTATTTTAACCTGAGTGCAATTTAAAATAGAACTGGGCGTCAAACAATTAGAATCTTTTTACTTTTCATTCACACTGATTAGCGGAGACAGGTAGTAACTAGTTACATTTAATCAATTAAATCTACCTGAGCAACTTTTTTTTTTTTAAATACATAATTATTTTTAAGTGCATGTTTTTTACTATGCTGTACTTCTTACTTGAGTAATGATATTATGAAGCGTTTTTATTCTTACTTGAGTAAAATTTCTGGATTTTCCACCCACAGAATGAAAAAACAAACATGTTTTAACCACAAATTCACCAGACACACACTTGCAGTTTTTGTTAGTTTCATACGTTTTGTTTTTTTAATTGAAAGAAACGGATTTGTTTTATTTTTTTGGCCTGATTTAGTTTTTTTTTTTTGTTTATTATTGTTATTTTGGTCCTTAAAATAAAAACTTATTCCCTTTAACTTTATATTTTGGCGTACCTTGTGATGTATTTTTTAAATATTGAATGATTTGATCAGTTACTTTTTACCAAATACTTTTTACTCTTACTTGAGTAATTTCTTGGACGGATATTTTTTACTTTTTCATGAATAAAGTATGTTGGATTGTGCTGCTCTTACTTGAGTGCAATTTTTCTGTACTCTACCCATATCTGCTGATTAGACAAAACATTATGACCACCAGAATATTTTTGTGTTAGTCACCATTTTACTGCCAAACAGTCATGACAACTAATCCTGCTGCAACAAACCAAAGTCAGCCTTCACTGTACAAATTAACCCTTCTTGTCCCCATCAAGTGTTTCTTCTGTTTAAACTGTGGTTCAATAATTGGGTGTTTAAAATTTACCCCTCTGTGCAAAGCCGTGTGTCCTCTCTTGTCCTTAGCGTCCGGTAGAGCATTTTTCTCCAGCAGAAAGTGGACACAGTCAGTGTGCCCTCCCAGAACAGAGAGCATTAAAGGGGTTCTGATGGAGACAAAAGCAACAACAAACGTTAAAGGAAAACAGATAAAAAGACAAGATTTTAGAATAAAAAACAAATATTTTTAGGGTTTAGTCATGTGAAATTAGCTTGTGAATATTTAATATTAAATGAAAGGAAAGATGCAAGTAATTCAACTGAACAGCTAAAATTACATAAAGCATCTTTTAAAGTTTTCTATTCACCAGTAAGACAGATTGGTGAAATAAATTATTTGAATTTTCCCAATTAAAAAGGACAAAAATACAAATGTGTCAATCACATAAAGTGCAAATGAACGTTTGCCCTGTTAAAAATAAATAAATAAAAAACATAAATTGTTTGGTGAGCTTCTAACTCAGGGATTACCCCAGTGAATAATAACAAAGCGTGACACAAATGGCCTAGTCAAAGCAGAGATATTCAATCAAAGAATTAGCCATTTGCGTCTCCCAACTTATTTTTCCTCATCTAAAGGAAGATAATTTGTGATGATGTTTTGTTTAACAAATAGAAATCTAAATCCTTCCTTCTTAATTTTCCAGTTTTTACTTTTACAGATAAACTAAAGATTGGACATAAATTTTGTGCCACCGCTTTTTTACATGATTATATTGCATTGAGGTAGATTTAATTTTAATCATTCAATAAATATGAACAATTCAATTAACAACTAAAAGAAGCAGAAAGAAGTAGAAACTTGATTGACAAAGAGAAAATTAGCTGAGAGCATTACAGACATGTTTCAAATACACCAAGAAATGGTTTGGAGATTCTACATCTGAAAGGAAAACAACTCACTGGCCAAATTTGTCCGTGACATTGATGAGATCCCCCTCCTCCCCATAGTCAATCATCATGCGCAGGCAGTCCGAGTGACCATTTGCAGCTGGTTTACAGAAAAGACAAATTAAACATTGAAAACCAACCAACCACATTGCTAGAGAAGGCTCTCCGCTTTGGATACAATACCTGCAACATGAATCGGAGTCCACATGAGATGGTTGTCGTTGAGCAAACAGGAGGCCCCCTGAGCTAAAAGCACGTCCACGCAGCGAGCGTAGCCTTTCTGCGCCGCCAGGTAGAGCACAGAGCGGCCGGCAGCGTCCTGCATGTCCACATAGGCTGCCGTCTCTGTGAGCACACGCAGGGCCTGCCAGTGGCCCCGATCAGCCTGCAGGAGGAGCAGAATTAATCTCCGCTTTGCATTTAGTCAACGTTAACAAGGATAGGTTTGTGTGATGCTCACAGCGAGATGAAGAGGACTGACAGGAATGCTGCTCTCTATGTCTCCAAGTGCATTAAAGGACATCTCCAAGAGCTGGAAAAGTAAGAAAACACAAGTTTACCGCAGAAGACATGATGCATATAAACGAATTAGAGCCAGATTAACAAGATTAACAAAAAAAACACTTAGGTGACGATGCTAGCAGTGAGGATGAATAAAAAAGACATTAGTGCTCGTGAGAAAACTCACCAGCTCCAGGTTCTGCTTGTTTCCGTGGTAAGCTGCATAGTGAACAGCACTGTAACCTTTAGAGTTGACCATAGATGGATCAGCACCATTGTCCAGAAGATGTTCCAAGCAACTGTTACAAAAGCACCAAAGAGAAAAACTCAGTGAGTTGCTGGTTATATATAATTATCTAATAATTAAATTTGTTCGAAGATGAGAAAAACTCACAAGTAGGACTCTTTCGTCTCATCCTCAGTATTTTGATGGTTCCCAGAAAATTGGCGATCAGTTCTGACAAATCAATAAACAGATCTGTGAATATTTGCTCCTGGACAGAAGCAGTCCAGGGGCTGCAAATGGCCCCCGGACCACACTTTGAACACCCTTTATCTATCTTGATGCAGCATATTTATGTTTTTTTTTTTTTTTTTTATTTGTTTAGTTTTGAATTTAAAATCTAAACATGCTTCTCACCTGCTGAAGGCTTGGGAGGCAGCAGAGTAGTGCAGGGGAGTGCAGCCAGTCTGGTCTTGCTCGTTTACCTCAGCGCCAGCATTCACCAGAGCCACGGTGCACTGGTACCTCCCATTAGCAGCCGCATAGTGCAATGGTGTCCTAAATTAGACAATCATCTCGAATTATGCCATAATTTATTAATTTAACTGATAAAATGTTCAGACGTCATCATGTAGAACTCACCTTCCCATTATGTCTCTCTTGTTCAAGTCAGTACCGCTACTTAAGAGCAAGTTCAGACATTCAACATTTCTGTAAAAAAGATATGTTTATTAAAGATAAATACATGGTGATAATTTTTTTTTTAAATAGCATAAAAGTTGTTCTATTTACCCTCCAGAGGCAGCAGCATGTAGACAGGTCCTCCCAAAGTTGTCAGGGGTGTTAATGTCAAACCCAGCCGATAGCACATGCTCTTTACTCATGGATGAAACTATACTATACAGCTGACCTGAAGGGACATTAACAAAATCACTCACATAGACATAAAACATTAAAAAAAGCATAGAATCAGTGTGGGTTTATTTAGAAAACAAACCTGAGGAGAGTAACTTGCGACAACAGTCTGAAAACCCGTACAGCACAGCTAAGTGCAAGGGGAACATTCCATGGATCCCACGTCTGGAAAACAAAACAAATGAGTAAGAAGCTGCATTAGATGCTGAACACCAAATAAATCAAATAAATGTAAAGCTGTCCTGTTTTCTAAAAGTGAAAGTGGTGAGATTTTCGCCTCTACCTGGCTGTGTCTGCTCCGTTGGTCATCAGAGTGCTGATCAGCAGTTCATGGCCATACTTAGCAGCAACGTGGAGGGGGGTATTGCCATATTTATCCACACAGTCAATTTCCCCACCTGACAAAAACGCAAAGAAGAGGGAGAGAGAATTAAATACGCTTTCAAAGCAGAGAACGAAATGAAAAGGAAAACAAAAAGTACTATTTACCGTTTTGGATGAGGATCTGAGAGCGTGTGAAGCGTCCATGAATGGCTGCCATGTGCAGGGGGCTCTTCCCTTCTTTGCTCTGATGAAAGTAAGAAAAATTATTTTCACAAAAATCTTCACAGAAAGCTGGTATAATTTTAAAATACATCCACCGTAGGGCTGCCCAAGTTTTAGATCCATCCCTTCTCTAATAACTCTCCTGAATTAAATATTAATCGCATGAGAAATGAAAGTTATCGACCTCATTTTAATTCATCGGCTTTATCGTTTCTTCTTTCTATTGATGACACTGGATGAAAAAACACTCAAATCCGGCGACCTCCACTGACCCTCCCTTCTTTATTTCCTTGGCATACGGGAAGAGTGAACGATTGCATCAGGAAGTCGGATATTCCCATCTACTCTACCTGAATCTAACAATTATTGAAGGGGAATATAGTATACACATCATAATCTGTACTCTTTTGGCTGAATGTAGTTTTTATTTTCACTTTGGTTTTATGTTGCGTTTGGTTTTTATTCAAATGAATTTTCTGTCAAGATTCAAAGTCCATTTTATTTTTGTTTTTGGTTGTTTTGTTTAGCAGTTCCAGTGTTAAGTGTTCTTTTCAAAATAAAATGTCTTTATTTTTAGCATCATGTCATTACCATTACATCAGTTCAACAATATTATCATTTATCGCAAGAATTTTTGAGACAATTAATCGGTCTGCAAAATTTGTTATTGTGACAGGCCTAATGGTGCATTATAAATAAAATATTTTAAAATGAGAGCGTCACAAGTCGCTTTGTGGCGTTAATCTGCATCAGAACACGGTGAACACTGCTCTTTTCTTACCTGCTGGTTGACATCAGCCCCATTATTGACCAGCAACTCCAAACACAGGGCACCATTGGTGGAGACGGCAGCCAGGTGCAGAGGGGTGAAGCCACACTTGTTGGGCTGGTTAACGTTAGCGCCGTGGTTCACCAGCTCAGTCGCCACAGCTTCCTGTCCCATGTAGCAAGCCACGTGAAGCGCAGTGTTTCCGAAGCCGTTGGGTTCATCGATCTGACAATGAAACACAACCGAAACATCACTTTATTTAAAAAAATCCTATAAAAACATTTAAAAAGAGGTAAAGCCATAGACAGTGTTGGTAAATAAGCAATTAATCTGACAACTATTAGTTTAATCTACAGACTATTCTGACAGATTTTGAAAACTGGCAGTCTCAAGATTTTTCATTAAGTTTTTTATGCAATAATTTAAATATATGTCCTGCAAAACAACAAATAATTCAATCCTGTTTTAAATAAGAAAATAAACTATTTATTGCCTTAAATGCAATGACATTGCACTTTTCTTGATCATTAAAAGGATGCTAAAAAATACATGTGAAAAGCTGAATTAGCCAATTCATCATTTCAAAGCAAAAGTTGATTAATATGATTTTTTTAAACCAAATTAAGCTAACACTATGTCACTTAAAGAGTTTTGGTTTGAACATATTTACAGACAAACTAGGATTTTTTTTCTTAAATGAAAAATGTTTATATTCTTTGTACAGTTTTGGTTTCATTATTGTTCTGTGTATGTTGCTCTTTCAGCAAATTGTCAGATTTTTGAGTCTGTCCACTCCAGCAAACGATTAATTATTAAATTAGTTGACGATGATCAATTGAACATGATTAATTGCTCAAACCTACACAGCAGTGATGCAATCATAAAAGCATGACCTCTCACCTCTGCTCCCATCCTCAGAAGGTACTTTACAATTTCGATGTGACCACTTGCAGCAGCAGCATGGAGAGGTGTATAACCCAGCTTATCCTTGCAGCTCTTGTCAGCACCACGGGATATCAGCATCTTCACAACCTCCAAATGTCCTGCAAAAATCCCAAAAAATAAAAACATTTCAATGTGTCTTTCATTCTCACACTTACTAGGGTTACTGTTCTTTATTTGAACAAATCTAACTTCTACAGTTTTAACTCCTGCCTAAAAAAAAAAAAAAAAAAAAAATAGCTGGTTTGTTGTACTGGCAAGTAATTAGGTCTGCATTAATGCGAATAAACAAATAATTTCTTTTATTTTACATAAGAAAACATTTTAGTGTCTAAATGCAAAAACGGAGCATTCTTTAAGTCTTTGCTTGATCAGTTATAGCAAATAATGAATCAGAAGCTAAATATACTTCTAACATGAACATGTGAAAAGCTCAGCGCTTTCGGCTCAATTTAAAAACACAGCGTAGTGATAATTTGTTGATTATGTTTTTGGATTAATTGATTGATAACTAGATAGAAAAAGGTGCTTAGTTGCAGATTTTCTTTTTTTTCTTTCTTTTTATAGAATTTGAACCAGGTGAACCTAAAACTGCAAAGAACATACTTACAGATAAAATATATTTTTTTATCTTAAATACAAAATGTGTTTAATTACTGTACATTTTTGGCTTAATTGGTTCTCTGAATATGTTGTTTCTTAGGCAATTCCTTCTTTTTTGATTGCTAAATTAATTGATGATTATTTAAAAGCTAATTGATTAGTCACAATTAATCGTTTCAGCCAAACATGAAATAGAAACTTGATTACCCAAATAAGCAGCACAATGAATAGGTTGCCTCTCCTTCTTATCAATGGCACTCAGGTTGGCTCCTTTGTTCAGCAGCAGCTTCACCATCTGTTCAACAATTAAAACAAACAGAAATTAACTGCATAGTCATCTCTACACATTAAATGGTTAATCCTTGCAGCCTCACCTCTTGGAAACCACTCTGAGCCGCGTGGTGCAGGGCAGTCCGACCGGTGCGATCTGCCATGTTCAGGTTGCTCAGCTGGGTCAGCAGAGCCTCTGCGCAGCGCGTGGCCCGGTTGGCAGCAGCCACATGCAGCGGCGTCTGCCAGAACTTGTCCCGCGTGTTTGCCTCGGCTCCGCGCCTCAGCAGAAGACCCACTGCTCTCTGGAGAGACGGAAGCCACCACCAAAAGTTAGAGTTTTAATTAAAGCATTAGGGTCCCCGTTTGAACCACTAATCCTCAGCAAGGAATGGCTTGTTAGCATTGAGGTACGCTATGTAAATATGTACAGTTTGTTTAAACACCATCAAGTCTTCCATTCTATCACAGCAACATTTTTTTATTACAGGCAAGAGAAAAACCCAGAAATTATGTCTGGCTCTACAGTTGCAAAAACTAATGAGTCCTGCCCCTCCCCCACATATTGCTACACGCTGCTGAAAAACTACTTGTTCCTCTTTTGTAAGTAAGAAATGTATAACCATTTTAACGTATTTTTTGTTGGACAAATGAACAACCATAATGTAGAAACTAAAGTAGTCAATTTTATTATATGAACAATATTTTAAAAACTGCAACTGGCAAGCAGTCAGAGACTATTAAAACTACACAATTTGTTTTTTAAAAAAGAAACCCAAGCATTAGTTGAAAGTCAATAGTAGACAGTCTTGTATTTTGCTTTTATACAGTTTCTGTCTGTTGGTTAGTTATTTCTAGTGCCTTTCTTTCGTTCAGTGTTGTTATTTTTTCTGTCCTAATAAATGCACAGTGAGGAGTTTTGCTTTTTCTGCTTACTTGAAACTTAGCTATTGCGCTAATGCCTGGATTCTTACACTGCCATTCATTTTGGTAATGTTGATCAATATGCACTGTCCTAATGAAATGATTTAAATTAAGCTGACAGCAGACTGGTTACTTGAGCAAATAGCCCAACCAATGAGCGAAGAAATATTAGCTTGAGGTGCTCACTATATAAAAAGAACCAAAAACAAACACATTCTGTGTAACAAACACTTCAAAACCACTGATTAATTTAAAACATTTGTCCTACATTTCCTACTTCTGCTTATAAAATTAAAAATATATATTGTAGGCAATATTATTATAATTGTACAGCAGTACATTAATCAAAATGTTCTTTATTTTAGTGATGTAAATTGTTCCTTTTCTGTTTTAAATAAGCCATAAGACCATGTTATAAATTTTTTGTTTTAAATTTTTGTCTAATTGTCCTGGAATTAAAACATTCAACATACATAACTGTGGTTGGACACAAAAGATAATTCAAACGTAAAAATAATTAGCTAGAAATGATAGACTCCTTAAAATAGACACCTACTTCATTCCTTGAAGCAGCTGCCCTGTGCAACGGGGTCAACCAAACGTTGTCTTTAGCATTTACACTGGCACCTGAAAGACATGCATTTCCATTTTCAATATAGATTCACAAAAATCTGCAAACAAAATGCTCTTTTATGCATATTTTCTTGATTTAGCTATAAAAACAGACACAAGATTTATTTTGCTGTTCCACTCCCTCTTAGAGATGGGATTGGGTCTTATGGGCCATTCATCATGTTGGACTACAAAAGGTACTGACTTTTAACTGCTATAAAAGTAGCAGAGTCACCTGATTCAATGAGGAGGTCCATAATATGGACATCACCCACACAGGCAGCAGCATGAAGTGGTGTGCGGCGCTCATGGTCCTATTAAAACACGCACACACACGCACACGCACACACACGCACACAATACGTGAAGCATTGGGACTCCATCCAGTGTGATCTGCAACAAAACTCAATGTACTTGTCACATACCAGTGCATTGACATCTTCCTTTCTGT
Organism: Poeciliopsis turrubarensis; assembly: GCA_010277015.1. Classification (NCBI taxonomy): domain Eukaryota; kingdom Metazoa; phylum Chordata; class Actinopteri; order Cyprinodontiformes; family Poeciliidae; genus Poeciliopsis; species Poeciliopsis turrubarensis. Next base: position 309,556 of record VMRN01000021.1, on the reverse strand, counting down.
GCAATAACAGTTGAACTTCTTCAGTATTACGACTGAAGATGGCCTGGACCAGAGGAGGCTGAAAAACACGGACACCCCGGAGTGAAATAAAACTGTGCAATAATAATAATAATAATTTAAAACCAAAAGAGAACAAAGCCTTAACGCTAATCCAGATCGATTACTCGAAATATACTCGTACCGCTCTTTATGCTCTATTTGAGCCGCTCAAATAGTTGGTAAAAATATCAATATTTTCGGGATAGTAATGCATAAAAATATTGGCATGACTGTATAATATGTTTTCAAATGTTTATTGCAGTTATTTAAATATAGGACTGATTTTGTCCCGTTTTTTCATTATTTTTTCCAGCAGTTAGACCAAGCCCGAGCTGAGGCCTACAGGCCCCAGCCTTCAGTTCTTACGTCAGTTAGCTAAAAGGCTCGAGCTAACTAATGCAGCTACGGAGCTGGCCCCGGCCCAAACTACGGTCGAGGCTACGCTTCCGACCACAAAAACGGTACCGCACATCAAAAACGCAAGAAATTCTGCCCTGCTAATTACTAAACCAACAAAAATATGCATGCAATAACGACGAGCAACAGTAGTATTTCAAGCGGTTCGGCGAATACGTAGCATGTTGCGCACTAGAGCAGGTTCCTTCCAGCAAATAGACTGCGCCAAAACACTAACACGGAGGGCTTTCCTTTCAGCGTACCTGGTCTGCGATGTTAAGTACTCCCATCTCCCAACTCAGCCAGGACGGAGCTCCTTCATGAGGATTAAACTTCGAGGTAAAGCTGCAGTGCAATTACAATTTCCACCTCTCAGACTACACCCATAACTGAAAGCAAAAAAAGAATGCGGTCTTTCTCTCTCGGTCTGTCACTGTTGTTGTCTGTATCCAGCGTCTGGTCTGACGATGGCGCTGGTCCGCCTACAGGCGTGGCGGTCCGCTTTCTGCTTTCGGGGGTGAAATGTCGACTCCTAGTGGCCGTGAAGGATACAACATTTATACGCATGAGTAAAACAATTATCCTGAAGGTCAAACAAGACCTGAGAGATTTTAGAGAACATAAAAATCATACGTTTTCAAACGATCGCTTTTAATGCCAATGTGTTTGTTAATTTAATTGTAGAAGGGAATTACACAAACTAAAAACTGATTTAAAAAAATACTCAGCAAATATGTATAGATAGATAGATAGATAGATAGATAGATAGATAGATAGATAGATA
>VMRN01000021.1:265835-308327 GCA_010277015.1 Poeciliopsis turrubarensis | reverse complement strand
GATAGATAGATAGATAGATAGATAGATAGATAGATAGATAGATAGATCATTTTGCAGATGATTTAAAAATGCAAGAGTGTCATCAGCTTAATTTAATATAATATAATATAATTAACTTCATTAGGACAGTGCACATTGGTTTACCATTACTCATGGCAGTGGAAATATGCAGGAATTAGCACAATAGCTAATTTCCATCCTTTTTCCCATGGCATGTAAGCAGAAAAACCTAAGCACCTTACTATACAATTCACAAGACCACAAGCCTACAAAAACCTACAATTTACATCACAGTTAGACTTTTATTTTGTGCCATTTGGAGATGAGTGAGCTTATATGTTGAAACTGTTTTTGATGTCTGAATTTCTTATTTTGTAATAGTCATTTATTTGCATTTTTAAATTGTAGTTGTATACGAATTTGGACATACCTTTATATATTTGTCTGCTCCATTATGTTGTTTTTAAATGTTAAATCAGTTATTAAAATCAAGTTACTCTGCACTTATGTAGTCTTTTTACTCAATACTTTTATGATGTAAACTGTTGTCTCTACTGAGTTCCTGTTCCTCTGCAGCCATGGCTGTCACTTGCAGTTTATTATGTCTGTCTTGAGCTGACTTAGTAAAAAAACAAACTTTAATATGTATTTATTCAATAAGTGTTTAAGATTTTATTATTGCAGCTCCTTGTTCACTAACTGTTGTAGAAATGGATATCAACATTACATTTATATCAATCTTTTTTAAAAATGTAGCGTCTTTCCAATTCCATGTAAAGTATTTTAACATAACAAAAAATAGCACAAATTATATGTGAAAATGTGTACGAAAACAAAAAAGTGATTTATGTAACACAAGCAGGTAAAAACCCATAATAATTAAATAAATAAGACTATTTCAGCAATCTACCAAAAGAGCAGAGCAATTGAATATTTTATTACATGTAAATTTAACTAATATAGAATAGAAATAACCTGTAAATTACAAAATATGTTGGTATATTTTTGCTTAAAAATAGCAGGAGACTATTTACAAAATGTGAACAGTTAGCAGGTACGTAAACTCCCAGCAGAGTCTAACTTCTGCTGGGAGGAATGTTCTATTAAAACGACCTGGAAACAAAATATGTCCTTTTAGTAAAATAATGAAAGTTTTTATTTCGAGACAAAAAGTGGTCCATACCATGCAGAAAAAAATAAAATAAAATAAAATAAAATAAATTATTAAGTAAAAAAACACATCCATCACAAAGCAGACAATTATTCCACTGTTTCCTTTTTAAATAGAGATATATCTAATAACATTAGATATATTATTAGATATTATAATGTAGCAAAATTATAAGTCAATTGAAACTATACATTTCAATTGACAGAGATATTACTGTTAAGTTGTTTGATACATCCAAGCAAATAAAATAATGCTTTTGACTAGAAATTTTTGAATGCTTTAAAATGTATATTCTAAAGCGTTCATATGTCTATATTTAGACTGAATATATTGATTCTGATTCTGCAGAGAGCGAACCATTGACCTGACTTGGTATAAATGTCCCTGGGTTTTCACCCCCTGTCCAGTAGGTGGCAGCATATTTTCCATGAACCGTTGTCTTACCCCTACCTACTCGTTGAAGTACGGAACAGTTTGTCCCGTCACCGGCGTTTTATTTAGCAGTAGAAGGTCGTCAGGAGCTGGGCGTATTTCAACAACAAAAACATATCTATCAAGTCGGAAGCCGATGAAAGGATCTGAATTTAGTGCAGATTTTGTGCCGCAGACACAAGGTGATGTGTGTGTAAGTGAAAGTGAAAAAGGACAGCAACGCGGCCTCACGTCGCGTTTTATCGGGGCTGTTATGAAACCTCGTTAGCCTCGATAGCCGCTGACTACCGTCGTTTGTCGCCGCAGTTCGGTTGGGAGCTTTGAAAAGTGGCCGGCGACGCGGGCAGTTGGTCGCCGGTGTAGCTAACCGCTCTGACGTAAGAGACTGGGGGGCCGGAACTTTGATTCTCTGTGTTTCTGTTGGAACCTGAACCTGCCCGAAGCTCGGCTTCTCAGCGCCAGAATCACCGTTGTTCGGACGGAGAGTGGCCGGGTTGATGGCAGCCACAGCCGGTGCCCGGAGGTTACCCATGGGTGTGCGGACGTTCAGTGACTTTCTCCAGATCGCCACCGTGGGCTCCCCCCGCTCCTGTCGTTCTGCTTTACAAAGAGGATGTTTGAGACAAAACATCAGGTAAGAAATCCGAGAGGTTCTGTTTAAATATCTGCTTAATAAAAGTCTCTCACCTATATTTTATATTGGCTAATGTGGTTTGACTAATATTCTGTATCATATTCTGTAGTCTAAATCAATATTTTCAGCGATTGTTCTGCCATTTTCCAGGGTTAAAATAAACGTTTTTGACTTGTAAAGGTCACTTTCAAACCAAACAATGTCCTAAAATCAAAATTGTTTCCAGCTTATTGAAACTTTGTTGACATATTGAATTAGTTAACTTTTTGATATGTATGTGATTGAAACTATTTAGCTAAATTTTGATTAACTACCAGGTTGTTAATGTTTGATTTACTCTATTACAATTTATCCTCATTGTGACCTTTGACGTCACTGTCACTAAAGAAATAGGTCAGTGCATCTAATTGGCCTAATATCTTGTTTGCATGTAGAATTTATGCTAATTCAAGTAATCTGCTTGGAATATAAATGATCAAATTTGAATTTTATGATTTTTTTCTAAACCTTTGACCCAGTATTAACAATTTGAGCCAGTTTACATTTCTCTCAAGGAACTATAATATTAAGGTATAAAAAGTTTTAAATATTGTCTTTTCTATACTTTAGTATGTGAAGCAGACGATTTCATTCTATGTATGAGATCTTAATATAAAATGATTAAAGAGACATTAGGGATGTCTTTTTAAAAATTTTACATGATTAAAGAGACATCCCTGCAGAGTAAAGATAATTAAATTAATTTAGAGATTTCTAAAAGGCTGCTATGCAATGTATCCATTGACAGCGGGTAAACGGCTCAAAACTATAAAACTGAAACCTTGCTCCATTTAAATAAGCCTTCTTGTCTTTGAATAGCTTCTTAAATCTTTGTGCTTCCTCTAATTTCAGCTTTAAAAACCTCACTGATTGTGCAAATGGCAAGCTTTTTCTGGCTAGAACAGTTGATTTCCTGTAAACTAATAAAAGCAAGTTGGATTATCGGACTTTGATGAATATTTACCAGCAGGATCTCTCTTACTGTTATTTTTTGGTTTGAGCATGGATCATAATTTCTCACAGGATATAAATAAGCCCAGTATTTGACTTAAAATATGTCACTGATCTGGCTGAGTGTTTCTGTGTGGACAGTTCAGTTGTGAAACACATGAGAGTCCCTGTCCTGTCAATCAATTAGATTTCAAAGGATGGTAAAGAATCCTCCGGTTTCTCTACATATAAACACCAAACCCAGAAATTGCCAGCATTCTCCCAACCCTGACCTTTTATACCATTATGGTCAACCTCAATAGCTGGAAGCTAGAACACAGGAGAGCTGTTTGGTTGGTTTGTATGCCCAGAACACCGAGTGAAGTTCACAGAGCCTCTGCTTCTACCTTCTAGACACCTGTCTTCATGTGGCATTTTGATGACGAGAAGTCCCAAGGTGCTTTGCCTTCAAGAGTGGGACACGATGACGACTGTCCCCCAGAGCAGAAACTTCATCAGCCTCACCAACAAAAGGAAGGAGTACTCAGAGCGTCGAATACTTGGGTAATATTCCAATATGATCTATTATTTATTGTTTAAAGCTGCAGTATTTAAGTTTTATTATATATATATATATATATATATATACATACTGTATATATTTGTTGAAACTTTCACTATGTTGTGACAGTACAGAATGAGACAGATAAAAGTGTAACTCCTCTGCCTTGTCCCAGTGCTAACCAGAAATGGTGACTTGTTCTTCCGCCTTTGACACGTTCACAAGGTTGATTGACAGCATTAAGTCTTTCCTCCTAACTCTGATTGGTTATTTACTAAACAGGAAAATAAATTAGTGCTGTAGAATTTTTCTGGAAGAATTACTTTGGGTGAAGCGAAGTGCACTTAAACATTTTCAAACTTTGCAAAAATGCCACAGCCCTAAGCGTAAAATTAGCTCTGCTGTTGGTGCGTTAACCAGTTAGTGAAGGTTTGCCAATCACTGAATGCTTCACATTGCAAATACCCTTAAGAGTAGAGGTGAACTGAGTGACTGTTATTGTTGGTTTGTGCTAACCACAACACTCTTCAGTGTGGAAGTTGTCAGTGTGGAAATGGCAGCACAAGGAGGAGTTGAAGGAGATTGACCTTTTCTGATTACCGTGTTTTACTGTCACAACATGACAGATTTATTAAAAAACATTTAATAAGAAAATATCACTTCTTAACTTTGTAATTCTTTCTTTCATAGTTATTCCATGCAGGAAATGTATGATGTGGTGGCCAACGTCGACGACTACAAGCACTTTGTGCCTTGGTGTAAGAAGTCCCAGACCATCATGAAGAGGGCAGGTCACTCGAAAGCCCAGCTGGAAGTGGGATTCCCCCCCGTGGTGGAGAGATACACGTCTATGATCACGAGTGTCAGACCTCATCTAGTTAAAGTAAGGATTTACTGGTGGAGTAGTGTGAAATATTTAATCTAACACGCATTCATACCAGTTTGGTCTGTCTGCTAAAATGTGATGAGAAGTTAAAACGTGACTACAAACTCTTGCATAGATGCCTCATTTAGCTGTACTTTCTGGTGTTTGTAATGGTGCTTTTGTCTTGCTTTAGGCTGTGTGTACAGATGGAAAACTGTTCAATCACTTGGAGACGATATGGCGCTTTAGTCCTGGCATTCCCGGTTACCCTCGCACCTGCACTGTAGACTTTTCTGTAAGTATTCACTGTAAAAAATGCTTCACTTTCTTCTTTCTTAAAGTTGGTCAAAAAGATTTTTTTATTATAAATGTGGGAAAATTGGTTAGTAGCTCTGTAATGTGTATATTACAGAGCTACTTTGCTTTTTTCATACCAGAGCCGATTTCTGATTAATTACAAAAGACAATATTTTCAATGAAAATCTTTGTTTAATTATAATAGTCACAATACTAGCTGAATAAAGATGCAATTTTACCAGAAGAATGTCTTTAGAATTACAAGAAAAAAGTCATTTGTCTGGTTCTCGTAAAATTCCTACTTAATTCCCCTAATATTTCAAACTTTATTCTTATAATTCATAAGAAAAATGAAAATTAAAACTTTCCTAGAAACTGAATTTTGAGTTTTTATTTTGACACGTAACCATCCAAATGAATAGAAATACTATAATAAATCCATAATAGTCTCACTTTTTGATTCAAATTAGTGAAATAAGCCAACGTTTTGATGGTGTCCTATTTTACAGTGATGCTCCCGTACTGTATAAAAATGAATAGAAAAATAAAATAAAGAAAATTAAACTTGTTGGAGCAGAAATAGTAGCTCTCACTTGTTGCATGTTACATAGTTTAAGGGAATCCTGAGGGGGGAAATTAGATGACACTGATTTATCATAGAACAGAGTAATTGCAAAAAAGGTTGCATCAAAATGAAATGAGATGAAGATTTGTATGACATCCTCAGAAAGCTTTTTGCATCTTTATAATTTCAGTTTGAAACAAGAGGTGCAGCCTTATCTGTTATCACTTGGTGAAACAAAACGAGGCATTATCTCCATAATGTGGTGTCTAACTCTTCTTCTTCTTTTTCTTTCCCAGATATCCTTTGAGTTCCGGTCTTTGCTCCACTCCCAGCTAGCCACCATGTTCTTCGACGAAGTCGTAAAGCAGAACGTCGCCGCGTTTGAGCGGCGAGCCTGTAAGATGTACGGCCCAGAGACTCGAATCCCACGAGAGCTGATGTTTCACGAAGTGCACCAGACGTGATCTCGGCGGCCGCGCACATCCTTCCTGATCCGGCCTTAAACCACACCGACGTTCAGCCCTGTTGCACTCTGACCTGCATGACCCGCCCTGCGTTCACCTGTATAGACACTGCAGCTGCAATGGACCCATAACTCCTCGTGTCGGAAATCCCACCTCAAGTTTTCTCTCCTTCAGTCTGTCTGCTGTCCGTCTACCTCCAGCTTAGTTTTTTTTTTTTTTTTTTTTTTTAGCAGAACCCACCATTGCACTAGTTTCATGCAGTTACAGCTGTATTTATGTTAACAGTAAATCATTAAAACACCATGTTACCAGTGTAACATTGACTTTTAATTTAAAACATTTTTTTTTTTTTGTGCAACACATCTATGCTTAAGTTTCATGCGCCCAAATAATCTGAAGAAACTGAACACATCATGAAAAGCTCAGCTGATCACACTATATTCTATGAAAGCACATTCTTTGCCTTTACGTTTACCATTTGTCCCCCATGCAAATGGAGATTTCAATATATTCATCAGAAAGTAGTGCTGTGGCTTCACATTGCTATGTTTTTCATTTATTTTGCAGTAGGTGTTTTGTTTTTTTGGGAGGGCGTATTAAAGGTTTTGGGGACATCATGCGTCGTCACAGGAACAGTATTAAAGTGAAATATGCTTCATTAGTAGCCGACTGCTGTCACAATCAAACGGGTTTGGGGAAAATTTGCTTTTGCCTATAGCTGCTGTGCTGTGAGGATTGTATCAGGACTTCGCCTCTTATTTTATATTATGCCTTATTTAAAAATACTGCTGTAGAAAACAGCAGCTTAAGATGGTGGGAGTCAAACTTTGCACAGAATAACTGAATGAAGTTGTAGAAATGCTGGAGTGTACTGTAAAAGTGTTAATGAGAACATTTTTTAAAAAAGAAAACTGCAACTATATTTGCCAAATTTTATTTTATAGAATTATATAAAAGTTAAAGGATGGAAAATCAAAATGCCATTTCACGCAATCACATCTTGTGGTGCTTCTTTTTTTTTTAATTGAAGTAAAATGACGCTAAAAATGAAAATGTTGCACAGACAGAAAATGTTGTTTCCCTCGTTATTAGACTTGTATTTGTCCATCTTCTGGAGGTGATTAGGACCATGATATTTTATTTCATCTTCATTCTTATTTTGAAACATGCTGGTGAACTGTAGAATAAAATGCTGCAAAACCATCTATCATCTGTGACTTACTTTTCTTGTTTTCTGATAAACGAAGCTGATTAACAAAAAAAGCAGATTTACTAAATTTGCACTGACATACAAAAATGTCAGCCTGTTGGAAACCTTCCATGTACTGTAGGGCAAAAATAATCATGATTCATCAATTATTGAAATAATCAGCTAATTTGTTAACTTGAATAATCATTGACTGAGAGATATAGACTCAAACAAAAAACTTATCTATACATTTAAGATTAGAAAATATATATACTGCTCAAGAAAATAAAGGGAACACTCAAATAACACATCCTAGATTTGAATGAATGAAATATTCTCATTGAATACTTCGTCCTGTACAAAGTTGAATGTGCTGACAACAAAATCATTGTTGATTGTCAATCAGTGTTGCTTCCTAAGTGGACAGTTTGATTTCACAGAAGTTTGATGTACTTGGAGTTATATTGTGTTGTTTGAGTGTTCCCTTTATTTTTTTGAGCAGTATATATATAAATATGTGTTATCCCAAACTAACCAGTTTTAGCTTCACCCTGGTTAAAATTTTGTAAAATGAAAATAACATCACTTTTACATCTCTATTATGGTTAATTTATTGAGTGGTTAGTAAAAAAAAAAAAATTTCCACAAATTGATGCTTAGTCAATAATAATTACGTTTTTTGTTAGTGGCATACATTAACAAAATTCTATTATTGAATTTTGGGCAATACTTTTTTTTTATGTTTTATTTGCGTTGTTTAATATTGAATGCAAACATACGGAAGAGGATTAGATTAGGGCCACTGCAAAAAACAAAAACAAAAAACAAAACAGTTCTGACTTTCATCTCAGAATTCTGAGAAAAAAAAATCAGAATTCTAAAAAGTCATAATTCTGAGAATAAAGTCAGGGGTTTTTTTTGTTTGTTTGTTTTTTTTTTTACTTCTAGGTGGCCCTAGAACTATTCTATACAAAATGCTTAAGTGGTGAAATTACAAAAAAATAAAAAAGTATTTTTTATACGATTACGTGATTAATCGTCAGAATAATACATCGAATATTCAAATATTAAAATAATTTTAGGTGAAGCCCTAACATACAATGATTGCTCTCAATAATTGATAAGAAGCCGTTCTGCGTGAAACAGATTTTAGACCTTTTTCTGCTTTAGCTCCGGTAAAATGCTTCTTTAAATCTCAGTTCAAGAGTGACTCAAGAAAATTAGCGACGCGATTGTGACTCACGGGGTTTCTGTAGGTTTAAATAACTCAAATGAAAGACTTTTTTAGACAATTATTAATTAAATTTAAGATCTGTTCACAGAAATCTCAGAAGTTCGTCCAGCGAACTGGCGACATACGCAAACAACTAGCTAGCTAGTTAGCGTAGCCTCCATTGACGTTTGGAGGGCGACTCTCGCTTTTGCCTGACTGAAAAGTCCGGCGGGAAAAAAATATAGAGAATAAACGAGGTTGAATTGTCCCGTCAAGACGAAATCCCCAACCTGGGAGAGGTCAATTTAGTTTTACAATTAATCTAAAATTAGATTAATTAATTTAAGACTTTTATAGACCGCAGGGACACCATGGACTCATGCTCTGAGTCTCACAATTAAAGACATGAGATCACAATAATTTCAAGGCTGCACTGGTTCTTGCTCCTTTTCTTTCCAGTAGCATCTTTGGACAGATTCCTCAACCAGCCAAATTATTTAGCAATGATGACCTTTTGTGACCTTCGGGCACTAATGTGTCTCCTGGACGAAAGTCAAGTCAACAGTTTTTCCCATGATCCCGTTGACCAGAACACAATATATTTTTGCATACAAATTCAGGAAAATGTATGTTTACGAGTGTTTTTACTACTCTATACTTTTACATTTACGACACTAATGCTACTCCTCTGACCTGAGTAAAATTTCTGGATATTCTACAAACTTGCCTTAACCAAAATTTCACCAGTCAGAGACACACACCTGCAGTTTTGTTAACTTTTAATAACTTTTATTTCAAACGAAATTGATTTGGAATTTTTTTTTCCTTTTGTCTGATTTTGTTACTTTGTAGTTATGTTATTTATGCAAATTATTTTCATAATATTTCATATCATATTCATATATATGACTTTATATTTGAATCTTTTAATTTATTTTATTTTATTTTCCTTTGTGATTAATGAAGTATTTTTGAATTTGAAAATATTCAAATGTTTACAAATGAAATGCTTGATGTTTGGATCTGTCTACCTTATCAAAGTCTCAGCTACTTTTTACTTTTACATGAGTAAAAATATGTTGTAATTTTCAGCTATCTTACCCACCTCTGCTTTAAGAGATATACAAGAAATAAGGCCTTGAAAGCAATGCTAGAATTTACTCATTCATACATTGTATGAGTTTATTTTTTTTTTTAAATATTTACATTTTTTGGAACAACCCAAAATAACCAACTAGTTCTGGACAGTCATAAAACAGACTGAAATAATGTGGTTATTTTAGATTGAGTGCCGCCGTTAAAAACGTTTCATGTGGCCAGAGTTTTCCTCCACCTGCAGAGTAAATATTTAACTGGGTGCCTTTTCGGACTGAGGTTCCTTTATAGCAGAGAGGTTCAGCTCACCACCAAGAAACCAGAGTGGGGTTAAGGTATGTGGGGCAGTTATTAATAACGGCTCATGTGAGAGGTGGGCATTTGTACATTCTGCTTTCCATGATCACAGTGATGGAGATCAGAATAAAGAGTAAACACAGAACCAGTCATAGGGTGGATCATATTTCAAAGGTTCTCGTTTGTGTGGGTGTGGGCATCACAGCTGCAGGATTTTAAATTTTTAGTTCCTTTAAGATGAGTGGCTCAAACCCAAATGAACTGAATTTAAATTACAAGAAGAGATTTCAGAAATATAGTCACCTCACTCCTTCATGTATGTTGCTTCAAAAAAAGTTTCTTCAAAGATCCATTTTTGCCCCATCCAACTAAATAAAACTCATTTTGAGCCACAAGTTCATAAGAACATTTTTTTTCAAAAGACCTACTGTAGGAAAGTTGTTGTAATGTTTCAAAGAAAAACCATTTTATTTCTACTTTTAGGTTTTAAAGTAAAGAAAAATAAAGCTTCTGCAAAATGAGAGCAGTTACATTTTCTGAGGAAATCAAAAATAAAATAGTAGTTTTGATGTCATTTTGTTGTGAAATGTTAATACAATTATTTAAGAAAACCTAAGTGACTTTTGTTATACTTTTATTTAAAAGTTTTGGTTCTTTATCATTTTTAGCCGGTTAAGAGCCGTTACAGCAGACAATTGATGGATGAAATGTTCAGAAAAGCAATTTTTTGGTAAACAAAATGGAAAACAAAAAGTGGAATGCATTTGTATTCATCTTTATTTGTTTAAAATCCAAAAATAAAAGCAACTGCTTCCAGAAGTAAACAAAGAATGGGCAAAATGGACTTTGATCATATTTTCAGGAACTAAAGTCATGAAAGTATTTCTGTACAAAGTATCTTTTGCAGTTTGGTACAAGACATGTAGGAAGTTGGAAGACCAAAGTTTAATTTTCTATCCTCATATAAATTATTCCAGGCTAAAAGACACAGGAAGATGATGGCATGAAGAAGGAATTTATGTAAAAACCAAGAAAATTACAGACAAACCTCTTCTTGACACAATTATAAAGTGTCTTTAGTCAGAGGCTTCTTCAGATCTGCTGTAATACTGGCTGCTAGATCCTTCCAGTCATCAGAATCTACAATCTGTTTGAAGAAAAATTTGCCCTAATTAAAAGATTTTTTAAATTTAAATCAAAAGCATGTTTGACCTAAACTGAGCTCTAGTATTTCTTATTAGCCTAAATTGAGAAACTTGAATTCATGTTGCTGTTCATTAAGTTTGAGCTAAAAAGCAGTTAGCATAAAGACTTCTGCTATGCTGCAGTAAAGGTTGGATTATTAAAGACTATTAACTAAGAGTTTAATTTAAATTATCACTTTTTTTGTTGCACAAACAAGTTCTAAACACCATGCATCAATTTCTTTCAAAATCAAAATTATATGCTACTTTGTTTGTTTACCACATAAAACATTTCAAGAAAATACATTTAATTTTTGTAGTTGCACCATGTAAAAAAAATAAGTAGTTTAAGGGCAGCAAATTTTCATGTGCAAACGCAAGAAAGGACACAAAAATGTTAATAAAAACCTTTATTTTTCATTTTTTGTTAGCTTTTTCAACAATCGCTTTTTACGCTTATTGTTTTGCCCATTTTGACCCGTTTAGCTCAATCCCCTAAAGCATGGCGCCAACCAAAGCACCTGCAATCACTTTTCCCAGTTACGTACAACCTTAGCAACCCTCTACGATCAAAATAACCAAGTGTCAACAACCAGCCATGGAAGAACATGAAAAAAGCAAAACAAAATACAAGACGACGCCTGATTAAGCCTGATGGTACTGAATCAAACGCCTGTGTGAACTACCAACTGAAAGTTTTTAGGGGAAAAAAGAAAAATATATGTGGGAACAGAAACGTCACAAACATGGAGTGTTGACAAACCCAAAACTTAAGAGCAAGCTTGAAAGCTAAAAAAAAAAAAGAAAAGAAAAAAAAAGAGAAAAAAAATGAAACCAGCACCAGCTAAGCAAGAAACTGTATTTACAAGATAGCTGCAGTTTTTCTTTTTTCTTTTTGTTCATTGTCAGAAGGAGACGGTGGCCAGTGGGACCGGACGCCATTATTACATCATTGGTAAACTGTGGAACTCATTGTGGTTATAACAAGCAGGTGATCGCATGGAGCTCATACATTCAAGCTATACATATATATACCTATGTACACAAAGTATAAATAAAACCACAAAATGAGAACGTGAAGTTTACTTACACTCTTTACATTTTCAACACAAAAGGTCCACAATCAACCCGGATAAAAGGTTCTACGGCTACAAATTTGGGGACCCAGTCAAGCAAGTGCTCGTTTATTTGGAGTAGTTGATGTCAAAGCGCTCTCATGTGCGGATTACTTCACATATTAAAAGACAACTACAAAGCCTCCCTGTCATCCCAAGCTTGCTCTTAAGGATTTATTACAGGCAACTACAACACCGCTTTTAGTCAAATTGTGGTATTTTTTTGTTGTACTGTTTGTGTACATTCATCTTAAGACGCCTTCAGTTGAAACTCATTAAATGCTGAAATACTAAAAAGGAAAAACAAAGATGTTTCTATGCAGACAGGCATTTTGATCATAGAGGTAACCGAGGTCATTTATTTAAAAGAGAAAAAAAAAAAATACAAGCAGGAGAAAACAGGGGCAATCAAAGATTTAAAGGGGCAGTATCTTTTAACTGATTCTTATACAATTAAACATCTTCAATAGATTACATATTGGGTTTCTGCTTAGGACCTTTTTCATTAATTTATCTTAAACTGGAGTGTTCATATGTGGGAGTGAAACACACTAATTACACGTAAAGGGAAAATAAGATTGCATAGAACAAAAACATTGCTATTTGATGTTTGTTTCTTTTTTTAAAAAACAAAAATAATTTAAAGTTGAGAAAAGATTAACAAAATATCCAGGAAGTGTGGTTCACTCCCACAATTCCCTTTGAATGCCACTACCTATTCAAAGTTCAGACTTCGTGCTCAATGTGAACCATGCAGGCAGCGTTCAGGGGGAAATCTTACAGATGCTTGCAGACTTGGACTGGAAAAATAGTTTGAGCCCACTCAAGGTTACATATGTGCATGTCTGAAGTTTGTTTCTCTCAAGTTCCAAACATGCAGACATGATGGGGGAAACTTGTCAGTGGTTAACTAAACGCAGTTTAACACTAACGATGTGACAATTTAAAAGGACCTTCTTTAGCGAAAAACCATTAAAAGCGTACTGTCTCTTTGAATCCCAATAAATCCCTGGGGTTGGAAATGACAAAAGGGGTCAACTGGTGTCTGCCTTTCGATGTTTCTGCCTGGTCTCACTCTTCCGGCCAACCCCCAGCTCCTCTGAGGTGTCGCTTCAGCCCGATTTGGTTCCCACCAGAGACATCAGTCCATCTGTGCTCATGGACTTGGGGCGCTCCAAGGGGAAGCCGAGGGCTCTGCTCCACACCAGCTGGGCGAGGACGCCGAGAGCACGGGACACACCGAAGAGGACGGTGTAGTAGTTCATCTCCGTCATCCCGTAGTACTGCACACACACAGAAATTAGATTGAATGTAGCAAATATGGCCACTGCACTGCAAAAAACCCAAAATCTTACCAAGACTCGTTTCTTAGTTAAGTTGAAATAAGACAAAACTTACCTACTGTTAAATTTTTTGCAAAAAATAGTCTTGTTTTAAGTACATAATTACTTAATGTTGATGAAAAAGTTCTTTATTTAACTTATAACAAGACATTTTCCCCAGGTTGTAAGTTAATTTGTCTGCCATTAGAACAAGTTCTTTTTCATCAATAATGAGGAATTATTTACTTAAAACAAGTCTATATATGCTGCTGAAAAGTTACTTTTAATTTAATGTGTCTTATTTCAAGTGTAGTAAGATATTTGCATTAGGAACTAGACCAAAAATACAGAATACAAATTTGCATTTTTACAGTGTGTGTTAGTTAATTAATTAGTGATTTTGTCTGCAAAAACAAACAAAAGAAAAATAAAATGAAACAATTGGGACATCCTGGAGGGAGTGGTCAATGTGAAAATATGTTCAGTATTATCCATGTAGTACTTATTGTAGAAATGTGAATCTTTCTGTGTGCAGTGATTTGATTCAGAAGTCATTTTACAGTGTGAAGATTCTGTTTAAAGTATGTGATTGACAAGAAGAGTGCAAACAAAAAAACACTTCAAACAGTTCTACAAGCTTCCATATTACATCAAATTATGGAGTTTATTACATCAGTTTATATATGACAAAAATAGGCTTGTGCATAAAGCTCTTACCTGCAGAAGGACTCCGCTGTGAGCGTCCACGTTGGGCCAGGGGTTCTTGGCTTTCCCCTGCTCCAGCAGCACATTGGGTACAATTTTGTAAAGCTGGGCAACCATCTTGAACATGGGGTCATTGGGCAGATGCTTCAGGGCAAACTCGCGCTGGCAGGTGTAACGCGGGTCAGTCTTTCTGAGGACAGCATGGCCGTAGCCTGGAACCACCTAGAAAAAATAAAAAATGCGACGCGCCTCGTTACACAACCAATGAGATCACGATTTCCTTGCATGGCTTTTGACTTTGACTGAATGTGGATACAAACAAACTCATGACTGAGCGGGAATGTTTGGGTTTGATTTTTACCCTTCCAGACTTGAGTGTGTTCCAGATATAATCCCTCATCCTCTCATCAGATACTTCTCCTCCGAGCTCTTTCTGCAGGGCCGTCAGCCACACCAGCACTTCCTGCAACGGAACAAAAAACAAACAAGTTATTTAAGTTTCCATCCATTTCTTGAATATTATTACATTATTAGTATAACACAGTGAGGTGAGCACTGCAGTAAAATGCCAGGATTGTTTCTGAAAACCAAAACATTCTTCACTCCAGGTCCATCAGTTTCCCCACTGTAAAATTCAAGCACTTTCAAGGCCAGTTTTCTAACTTTTCCAGCACTGGACTTTGGAGGTTAAAAAAATACAATAAAATAGAAACAAACTACAGAAGTCAGTTTAAATTCACATTTTATGATGTTACTGTTATAAATGTCTTGTGATAATATTGCACAGATGAGACAAAGAAACTAAAATAAAGTTTGATGCCCTACTTGAATGTGCTGAGAAAATCATAAAAAAAATATCAAAATATCTTCTCACCAAGTTTTACTGTATTTAGCAAATAGACATAATTTTATTAATTCTAACCAAAACAAAACAAATTTGGACTGATATAACTTTAGAAAGTCAGAAGATGTAGGTGTCTTTTCATCATCTTTAAATATGTGGTTTCAACTGTAGGTAACACTTTCCAAATGTAAACTTTAAATCAAACTCTGGATTGGACTTCATTCCAAAACTTTGTAGTTTGAATATCAAGCACTTTCAAGGAGTTTATACACAAATCAACCACCAGGCTTAGCATGTTTTCTGGGGGAAACCTCTTCGTATGTTTATAAATTTGCTAACAAAGCAGGTTAAAAAGGTTACTTTAGTTTGAGATGATGATGAGTCATGTACAAACCTGATTGGCCAGGCCGTGGAGCGGACCGGCCAGTCCGTTCATAGCTGCGCTGAAGGATAGATAGGGATCAGACAGGGCGCTCCCTACTAGGTGGCTGGTGTGGGCGCTGACGTTGCCTCCTTCGTGATCACTGGTTGAAAAAAGAGAAACGACATCATCAGGAAGGCGGAAACATGTGACGCCCCGACTGGCCGCCCATCAACCCTGGTGCTTGGACTGAACTCAGAGTCGCACATGGCGAACCGCCACGGACAGACAGAGAGGGTTTTTTGGGATTACAAACTCTTGAATTTCAGAAACGGTAGACTTTCAAACCTTAAAAGATTACATCTTTTACTCAGACATAATGTTTTTCTGAACCGTATTCAAGATCAATATAATATGATTGAAGCACCGACTGATGTATTTCTTCAGCTTTAAATTGGACACCAAAACAGAAAAAAAATAAACTTCTTCCAAATAATTTGTAACTTAAATAAACTGCATAATGCTAACTTTTATTGTTGCATCAACTGTCCAGACCCCTCAAGTCTTCTGGTTCTGCTCTGGATCCCCAGAACCAGAAATGGGGAAACAGCATTCAGCTTCTATCCACCGCAAATCTGGAATAAATATCCAGAAAACTGAAAAACTGCCGAAACACTGATTTCCTTTAAATCAAGGCAAAAACCCCACTTAGCCCAAAATTACAGTTAATTTTGAAACATAAATGAAACATTTTGGTGAGACGACATTTGACAAACTGTAATACCTCAATTGGTGACCTTGTATGATTTTGTACTTTTATAATGTTGAACTGCCTTGTTGCTGAAATATGCTGTATAAATAAACAGTCACTATATGATGATGCAAATTTCAAGACTTAAGATAAGTAGACATGCGCATTACGACAAATAAAACAACTGTTATAACTCTAATACCCAGAGAAAGGCAGCAAAAATATAACAGTAAAACGTAGAAAGAAATAAGTAGAAAAACACACAAATTAGAATAATATTATTCAACGATGATAGCTGTGTCTAAGAGCGGATTACAAAATAGGTCATTAAAAATGAACTAAAACTTTCACAGTTTACTCAACATCGTCTCCATAAATTCTTCAGTCTTGTAATTGAGAAAATTTGTTACTTTTTCCATTTTCTACATCTTATTTCCATCCGTCACCTAAGGCTGGTTTAAAAACCATTTTCTTATAATAATCTTTTTACTTGCTGTTAACAGTCATTAGATATTTGTTTTTTGAATCCTCTCACCAAAATACCTGAACAAACCTAAAGGAATATTCTGCTTGAAAAAAACCTCGTAGGGCTTTATTTATTTATCTCTTTCCAGTAATATTTTATTATTGGGCAGTCGCAAAAAGCAAAAATAATAAAATAATTTTTTTCCTCTCGTGGGTTTTATTTTGCAAATCCAACTGAACATGAAACTTTTGGAGGGAAAACGCTGCAGGTTAAGTAAATGACCTGAAATGAAGGTGCTGAGCTTCTTTGCAAAAATAAGATTATGAGGGAAGTTAATGTTTCCTGAAGCTGCTTTTCGACTACTGAAGCCTTTTTGAATGTAGTTACTGGCTGGTGTTTCCACATTAGGAAATGAGGCCAAATTAGAGAAAGCAGGTATAAATCTATTCTAGACAACAGAGCTGAATAGGAGGAAGTTTGTTTTTGGACTAAACCCAGAACTAAAAGTTGAGTTTTGTCTTTGAAAGTTGTTAAACTGTAAGAGCCGTTTAATTGTTACAGGTGTTCATGTTTTCTACAGCCTCAGGTGACTGCATGAGGGTGTGGTCACATGTCAGCTACCTGAGGCTTGCGTGACTAAAAGGTAGTTGGGCAGTTGCCAACGTGCTACTTGCTATGAATGACTCACAAGAGACGAATCACAGTACAGATCCCAACTCAACTGGCCGCTTAAATTCATACTTTAACTCTATTGACAGGAGTAATTTGTATTTTTGCTTTCAACAGACATTCTAACTCTTTTCTGACCGGAGGCAGAGGAACAAACGAAGCCATTGTTAGGAATTACAAACAGAAACGTGGTTTATAGCACATATGTTCCAAAATATAAAATATTCAACATTGTCCAGGATTGTGGATCATCCTGATGAATGTTGATTCACCGTAAACTAACAAACACTATATTTGAAATTGTTCTGAACTGAATGAACTTCAGTTGTACGAGCCAGTTTCTTTTTAAAAGATCTACCAGATACACAGGCTGTATGTCATTGTTTTTAAACTAATTATAGTTGTACATCTATGTTTTAATGATACTGTTGTGTATTCAAAGTGGGCTTCTGTAAGTAACTGCTGTAATTGTGCTGATGACACTCACTGGGATATTCTTGCAAGAGATTTTTTTTCATCTCTAAAAGTTTTTGTCCTGGTTAAATAAAGTTTGAAGAAGATCTAGAAAGACATTTAATATTTCTAGAGACAACTGAAAATGATTAAAACAAAAGATAGTAGCTTTAGAAGAGAAGCTAACTAAGTTTAGCCTACCCCAGGTCATCAGTCCTGATGTCCTGCTTATTCATTTTTGTGGCATAAAGAAAAATTTGGAGTAAATAACAGTAGTTAAAAAAACTAAAGACAGCAACCATCTTCAATATGCCACCTTTAGAACTTACACCATAAAAGTTATCATTGTTAATTTGAAATCTAACAAAAAAAAAAAAACAGGTTTATGATGCATGAAGACATTTGATGTCCCACCTGTGGATGGTGAGGTAGAGCCTCATTAGCTCAGTGAACTGGGCGTCACTGTAGCCCAGCATGTTGGTGAAATTGTGGGACCAGTCCAGATTGGAGTCGATGGCGCCGATGCTGCTGCCTTCGCGGTAAAGGTTGCGGTAGATCTTGGCAGCAATGCAGGGCAGCTTGGCAATCAAGTCCATGGAGTCTTCATAGACGAACTAAGAAAACCAACAGAAATGGTTGCCTTTCACTTTCCGTTAAACCAAATAAAGTACAAAAGATTGGACAAAAACTTTGTGAAAAATTTGTCAAGATTAGTGGCACTTCATCAAAAGTGTCTCCTATGTAGCACTCAGTCCCAGAGCCACTGTTTATCAGGACAGGAAGTGCTGAGCAGATTTACTCTCACCTCCCAGTACTTGGACTTGTGCACTCCCTCAGAGTACGCCCTGGCAAAGCTGCTCTCACTGTTCAGAGCCGTGATAGCAGCACTGAACTGAGACATGGGGTGCAGGTTTGTGGGGAAGTTATCCAACATGGTGACAACGTGAGAAGGGAGTGCTGCTCTCTTTGCCCACTCTTTGGACACCCACTTTACCTACAGGGGCCAAAAAAAAAAGTGAAACAACATAACTCAAACAGCTGAAAGCCAACACTACAATCAGATAACAGTACCATCTTATCAACTGTATTGATATTGTTCAAAGAGGTTAGTTGAAGCAATAAAATCTTAGTGATTTAGGTTTTAATGTTTGTACAGTAGGTCAAAGTGCAACGACAGAAGGGTCATCTCTAGAACAGCTCTTGAAGTACATCATTTTATGGAAATACTAGTGGTGCGCTGATTGTAATTTTCTGGTCAATTGCTGATCTTTAAAATGCCTGACATGCCAATGTCAGGCATTGTCTGAAATGTCGCCATCGAGAAAGTCGCTGACTTGGTGACAGGAGGGTGACTATTATTAACTAGAAACGTGCAGACGTGACGAGGTACGCCGGTCTGTCAGTCAAACTTCTCATGAGGGAGCAGAAAAGGACACTGGCTGATTTTTAGACCTTTGTCGAGGTAGATAAGACCGGCTTCATGCGTAAGCATCGACTAATCATCGATCTGCCAAAATAAAGGAAATTGGGGCCGCACTCCTAGTGAATACATGACTCCTTTCCAACTGCTGATAATCTATCACAACTAGGACCAATCAAAAGCGTTTCCAACTTTTGTAATGATTATCTCGATCCCCATTCTATGCACCAAAAATCAATCAAAAGCTATTCGCAATTAATCAGTTGCCTTACAAAAAGGAAGTGCATTCAAATGCTTTGTGTCTCGTCTATACTAAAGACGCAGCACAGTAACTCATATTTAATGTTCGCAGCAACCATTAAATATGAGTTACTGTGCCTCAAATTAAGTATGACTCACATTGAATGGTTGCAGTAACCATTAAATATGAGTCATATTTCATTTGTGTATATAAAAAAAGCTTCACAAAGCCTTTTTATTTATATTTGGTTCCTGTTTTTTATGGTTGGATGGACTCGTTATTATTATGTGTTGTTTCTTATTTGAATTCCAGTCATTTGCAGAGAGGTCCTGTGTCATTAAAGATGAACCAAATATATTTCTCTGAACAAACAGCTTTGTTATTCTTGCTTGATCTTAAGGTGTCACTTGTACCTCTGGGAAATTGGACGCTGACTAGTTAGCATGCCAGAGTCTCCTTGTTCAAATCAACAGCATTTTTCGTCTTTCTCACCTGCTCCTCAGTTGGGATTTGTCCTGTTACCAGCAGCCAAAAGAGGCCTTCAGGCAGTGGCTCCTCACCTCCTGGAGCTTTAGGCAGCAACTTTTGACACTCTGGAATGCTGTAGCCTCTGAAACGGATGCCCTGCGCACCAACACACATAGGCAAGAGGACACAAATGAACTCATGTGGAAAAAAACAAATATTCAACAAGAAATTTCCTTAAACAACATAAAAATGTTGAGATTAGGCCAGTCAAAAGATAATAGATTGCAATAAAAAAGTGCATTTTCGAATAATGTATTGAGAATTGTATAGTAACACAAGTTCACCCTCTCAAAGGCATTTTAAATGTCCAAAATAAAACACAAAAACAATAAATAAAAAAGCAAATGAAAAACACATGCAAACAAACCATAAATAAAATTATTTGGTGTCTGTAAACACAATTGACCTTCAAAAAATTGTGTATTAATCAGAATGCAAATCGTTGAGTTCATTTTAACTTATGCGAGTAATCAATTAATTGTGACAGGCTTAGTAGAGATGTTAAGTTTTAAATGTGGCTTCTGAATATCAAATTCAGCATAGTTCTTTTGTTTAAAAAACTTAACAAAACAATGCTTCTTTATGTTTGGATAGTTCACCTGCTATGGCCTGATGGCATTTTCAGGAACAATTGATCAACTAAAAACATTTTAACATGTCAAAACAAAAGGTTTTTGTTCAATAACAGGCTTTCACCTCTATGGCCCTCATTTTCTTAAATGTTCTGTTCTATTAAAAAAAACAAAAACAAACAAACAAACAAAAAAAAAGAAACTTACCTCATCTGGATCCAACACAGATGTTTCATATACCAGACCCTTCATCCCTCTCATCCCCCCATAGACCTGTTAAATAACCATATGATGTCACAACAGGGTTTGGAAAATCTTAAGCTAAATGTAACAGAATCACCAGGATTAAAAGAAAAATAAAAACAGGTCAATTTGCTATAAAGAAATAAAACTAAACCACAAGACAATAAATTCCCCTGCAGTCCACTCAGAAACCGTCATCAAGCATTATAGCAGTGCTGTAAATGTCTGACTCTATACATGTTTGTTTAACATCTGCAGAGATTTGGAGTGACTCAGCAGAAATCTCTGTGTTGGCAGGAATCAGTTCTGACCTCAGAGGCAGACGACCGCCCAGTGATACCTGACACAGTGAACCAGCCAGGACAGGACTAAATGGATTATGTGCTGCAGCAGCCAGGGCATTATTGATCTCTGTCCTGGTCAAAAGCTAAGACAGAACTTCCTAAATTAATATACAGACTCAGATCTCCACCCGTCTCCTACTTTTAAAAACAAGAAAATTCTTTACATTTTCTTTATTTCCTACATCCATATTTATTTAAAATAACATGTAAAGGGTTCTTACTCACCATGTCAACAGTAATCTGACCTATGTTTGTTTTGCCATACTGTTGTTTGAAGTTCTTAATCCTGGTCTGTTCTTTTGGGATGAGGTCTGCCAACACATCCTTCAGATTCTGGAGATTAAAAAAGCAAAATTCATTTAACCTTTTATTTACTCTTATTTTAAACTAAAACACAAAACTAACAAAGATTAGAGTGTTCTCAAAACTTTAGAGCTACAGAGGTTAGTGGCATCATGCCATTACATATTTTCAAAGTGTTTTATGTATTATAATAAAAACAAATGAGAAGTGAGGACAGTTAAAATATTTATACTTACTGTTGTTGACGCAGTCGCAGTGGCATTCCTAGCCGCCACAAATAAGTATGTGGCATTCTGTGAATGAGACAAGCAGCAGAAAGATGGAACATAAATTTCAACTTTCCATCATCTGAAGCCAAACATCTCCAAAGTAATAAAAACTTAAGGAAAAGCTAACTTTTTTTGGCTTAAATTAAAACTAAAAAGTCAATTACAGCTCATCATAACTACAAATGTATTCACGGAGTTTAGCTGAATATTTTATACAGAATAAATGAGATCAATAATCTAACTTGTGGTCAGATGACCGCTAAAAAAGCAAGTAGTCAAATCAAATAGCTACTATGTACTTTATCGATCCTGGTTTCTATTTTTAACTCTGTCATTCTGGTGTAACAGGCAGGTAAAACTTTCCAACATTCAGTTTCTCAAATTAGATGATAATAAGCAACAGGAAACAACCAAAAAACAGATAATGATTCCCAAACAGTTTATCTCTGATAATCACTCATACTAAATAAATACACCTACTTCTAGAAGACAGCCAGTGCTTTCCTATGCACATTTCTAAAGTTATTTTCATACCCTACAAGCAGTTTTTAATCCAGACTTGAATAATAAAATACATTACATTTTGTGCCTCTTTTGTAAATTGTAAATTGTACTTTTGTAAATTGTAGATTTTCCCCAAGTTTCTCCCGTTTTTGACATTTTCAACTCAGTATGAGATGTTATGACTGAATGTCGTTTGCCTCCTTTAATCTTCTGTTAACGTTCATATATCTTTGTTTATCAACTTTCTTCTCTGCGTTGCGTTTCTAGGGTCATTTATGGATAAATTGGGTTGATATAAATGATAACTAGTATTGTTTTTTTATTAGTCATTTATTATCCATTGTGTGGATCTTGTACACTCTATATTAATCAATGATTTTGGTGCTGAAACACTGACTTTTGTTATCAAGAGGCAAATATTGGATTACTTAATAATGTAATATACAGTATATAGTAATATTGTAAAAATATAAATGTATAAAATAATGAAAAGATATATTTAATAACTACAACAAAACACTGCAAATATAAGCTATGCAAGGGTTTACTAGACTCTCAAATGTAACAATAGATGAGGAAAAACTATGGCAAAGTGCTCTGCTTCCCTACAAGAACCCAACAGATCAGGATCAAGCCAAGGGTCCCCGAAACAAAAGGGAGGTTTTTGCATCACTACAGTCTCTTTACACAGCTGAGAGAAAGATTATGCAACATCTCTACTAGGCGTTATGTTTATGGAGCCGTAGTTTCACTCAGAGAAGTAGAGAAACTGCATTTAACAGAAAGGTTAACAGAGTCAGCATCCAAAATGTCGTGTTTATGAAAAAAATAAAATAAGCACTAAACTATCAGCAACTAGCATTTTCTATGTTTTACCAATGAAACAATTTGGTTTAGAAATCCAAACACTGTTGGATTAATTAGTAATGTACCAATCAATTGGAATGAGATCAAAATAGGCCAACTCCCTCCTCCCCCATTAGCGTGTTAGATACTGAAAAATAGTTTTATTTATTCAGTGTACTTTTTTGAGTTTAATAATAAATGTCAGAGACATAATTTGATACAAAGATAAATTTCAAAACTGCATTTGCATAACATCAAGTTTTAAAACTGTATTAAATTTTTGAAATTTGTTATTTGCCTTCTATAACACTTCCTTCCCTCCACCCCAAATACACTTTTAATAAAGAGTCAAGTTTTTTTGTCATTCTAGACTAAAAGTGTTTCACAAAAGGTTTTTTTATGTCATAACTTGGAGTCATAAGATGTTATGTAACTGCAGAAAAAAGGCCAAGTCATATTTTTTAATCAGCTGAGATAACAGGTGATAAGTGAAGAAGTTAAATGTGTCAGAGGTCAACTTCATCTGTAAGGACACCAAACCCAGCAAGGTGGTCACCAGTTATATTCTTAAAGGAGAATATAACTCCTTTAAGTTATATTCTATTCTGTAAAGATACAGTAAATATTTCAGTAGAAAGAGAAGCATAGAAATACGGGTAAAGTCTGCATTGGAAGGTCAGTAGACATAGCGGGCTATAGTCACTGAAAGGTTTAAACTAGGGGTACTTGATCACAAACTGGCAGCAGTACAGCTGGCTTTCCAAATCTACATCTGTTAAAATAAGAAGATACTCGATTAACTATTAAACATGTCTCTATTCTCAAATTTCGAGTCAGGTAAGGGTGTATTCCTACCAAGTTCACTTTGAATGAGTATGAGCACACGAGGAAAAACACATGTTTCCACAGGATTGCTTATTAGAATCGTGTATGCTGTGCTGCAAACCTTATCCTGGTACGACATTAGACACAGCAGAAGTATTAATCTTAATGTGAAGGTCAACGGGGAAGAGGGATAATCACCAAGTTAAAAATCAGTCTAAAGGCAAATACGTGGTAATGTAAACAATTAAAACATCCAAGAGAAATAAACTGACTCTTAAGAGTGCTTATAGGTACGAGGGTCTGAGGAAACATGCCCAGGGTGAGACTTTAGCAGGCCAGTTTTACAAGAAAAGCTCCCCCAAGCTAATATTTGCTAACAAGACGCGAGTTCCTATTACACAACCACATTATGGAAAAACGGGAAGGGAAAACTACTGTTAAAATATTTGACAATGTTTGCGCAACAACCCCATAAAAAGTTCCTCAAAGTGTAGTACACACTGTGCCTGATAGTGCTGTGCTAGCTAACACCAGCTACCAAGCTATTAGCGTTGTTAGCAGCCTAACCGAAAGTTAGCTCGAAGATAACGTCAGCCGTTTGGACAAAAATGCCACACGCCGTGTGTTTCTTATCGTCTTACCTTTGAATTGAGAAGTTTAGGCGCTAGCCTGCTGATAGTCAGGAAGGACATTGTGTCTATATCAAAGTATTATTACTACTTCTTTTTTCTAACAAATGGAGCCACTGCCAGTGCACCGCGGACCAGGTTGAAGGTGCCCCTCCAGAAACTAGAAGGTTGAAGAAGGATTCAGGCCTGTTACTCCCCGCTGTATTGATTGGATGATGCGCTGGATTGGTGGAATTACGTAGTTGGGTGTGATTGGTCAAAGTAGAGATAAGCTAAATGTGATTGGATTGGGTCATCCTAAGGTTTGTGACGACAGGTTTAAACCATGGTCTGTCCATTTTCCCCCTTAGATAGTCTCTGGACAGAGACGGCAAAGACCTTTGGTTAACTTATCTTAGTAGATCTCGACGAAAAGGCTTTGAATTTGATTTTTGAATTGTTTGATTTATTTCAGACACTCCAGCAAGAGAAAAAAAACACAAACAAAACAAAGGTAGTACTTACATATTCGGAATATAATATTACTAAGTCTAAATGCAGTTCCCATTTACATGCTATGCATACACAATTCACCCAAATACACAATTTATTTGGTGACTAAGGCTAAAATTAGTTTAACTTATATAATTATACCCTTTTCCATCTTTTCACCATACAGATGCAACAAATTAGTTTATGACTGGATGTAGATATGTAGTACAATGTCAACAATTTGAAAATATGTTATTCTAAATTTGTCATGGCATGACATAAAGGTGTATCCAAATACATTAGAATTTAATCAATACATTACTTCACTTCTTATAATTATGATACCGAAAATAAAACTCAAAAAGCAACTTAAAACCAATAAGAAAAAGACTTAAGACAGAAATGTTGGCTTACTCATTAGAAGGTAGGAGACACTTTTGCATAAATTACACCAGCTATGCGTGACATTAAGTCAATCAGCCTATGGGCTTTGCTGAGGTATTAAGAAAGCACTGTTGGCTTCAATAATGATCTTCAGACCTGCAGCTTGTCTGTATTATTGGCTTTGGTGTCTCTAATCTTCCTCTTGAGCTCTAAAATTTCAGACATTGTCTCTGGTTCATTAGTGGTATCCCATGATCTGGATACAACTAAACACTCACTTCAGCTATAATCATTAACTTGTAAATCTCCCACAAACTCTTGAATGAGCTTTGTTTTAGAATTTTCTGAAGTTTGCAATTGTCCCTGTTGTTTGTTCACCTATTAGCACATTTTTTCCTTTCACCTAACCTTCCATTAATTGGACATGCTTCTTTAGCAGAGACCTTTTGTGAGTGAGTGTTTACTGGACACAATAAGTAGTCTTTCTAATGGTTGTTTACCCCAAAACATAACATTTCTAAGCTAAAATTTTATCAATATGTTTCAGATACCTGAAGGCGAGAGCTTAACATCATCAGAGACCCTTGCTGGAAATGATACAGCTAAAAATAAAGCAGGTTTTTAAAATGCTGTTATTATCCAGTTGTGTTTTCTATTATCTTTTTTATAGTATTATAGGTCCATTATAAATGGTGTCTAGTTTTTGAAAACTACTCGAGACAAAAGATTTATTTGAATTGAAGTGAATTGAATAGAAAAACTGTTATTTGTTCATAAAGAGACGAGTTAATTGCAAGATATTTTTTTTCTCAATATTCATCCCATCAATGGTTCAATGAGACTACAAGCTTAACAGTGATCAAGGAATATTTTTATCGATTCGAGACCAAAATGTCCAACTTTATTTTTGAGTGAAAATGGAGTTGCTGATGTTCTGGATTCATCTGAGTTCTTGTCAACATGCACTCCTGGTAGTTGGATCAAAGTTTTGACATAAAGCCTGAACACTTTTTCCAAAGAAATAATTTAATCCTGCATTACACAATAAATGGTTAAAATGCCACAATGTATCAAAACAGAAATTATACTTTTAGATACAGTGCACAGACACGTAAATGTTCTTGTAACTTACACTCACTTTTGAACTGGAGCATGGTATAAATAGTCTTTGTTGCATTTCAGTTGCATATTCAATGTTATTCACACAATGCAAACAAAACCAGAAGACAACATCTGTAAAATATATTTGGCACATTTAGAATGGTCTTTATCCTTAATGCAACACTTTTTGATCCAGCAACAGACTGTAAAAATTGAAAAAGAAAATATGTATCTCAATAAATTAGAATATAGTTGATTTATTTCAGTTATTCAAACGAAAAAAGTGAAACTCATACTTTGTATTGATACATTGTACACAGTGATTTGTTTCAACATCTAATCTCTGTTTATTAAGATAATTGTGGTTTACAGATAATGCAAACCTCAACACTACAACGTGAGACCAGTAAAAAATGGTTTTTAAAACATTAATTTACGTAAAAATCATGTCATTGTCTCTATAATCACATGTAACACATGAATTGACAGATGTCCAGTAGATTTTTATTAACTTCCTCCTCAAGGAGTGTAAGTCACCAAAGGTCAATGCTAAACAAGGTGGCTGTTCACAGTGTTGTATCCAAACATGTTATTGGAAAATTGAGTGGAAGGAAAAACTGTTCTAGAAAAAGAATGACTGGTGTGAGTCATGGCAACTATGGGTGTTAATCCACAATGTTTAACAAAGTCCAAAATCTGCAGTAAATCTGTGTGAGTTTCACTTTTTGAATTGAATCACTGAAATTACTTTACTTTTTGATGACAATCTAATCCATAGGGATGCAACCGTAACTCAGACTGTAATCTGAGATCATGCAGGTTATAAACAGACCAGTGTCCTTCCTGACTATCAGCAGGCCAGCACCTAAGTACCAATTATGCTTTTTCTAAAGTTTTGAATTTGCATTCATTTATCCAGTAACCATCCCAAATATTTAGTTTTGTGTTAGGATGTTTCTTTTATGCAGTCAGTTTCTACCTTCAACAGCACTCACTCAGCAGGTTTGGCACACTCTCAGCCAACTCTTCAAGAGTTATTGACAGGCAACTTTTAGATGCATACGA
The DNA here is from genome assembly GCA_010277015.1 of Poeciliopsis turrubarensis. Classification (NCBI taxonomy): domain Eukaryota; kingdom Metazoa; phylum Chordata; class Actinopteri; order Cyprinodontiformes; family Poeciliidae; genus Poeciliopsis; species Poeciliopsis turrubarensis. The sequence continues at coordinate 280,959 of VMRN01000021.1, read as the reverse complement.
GTTTCAGTAATGGGTCTCACCACTGGGCATCTGAAGAACTTGATTTCACAGCGAGGAGGTAATTTAAAGGGGACTTATTCTGTTTCCTTTTAAAGTAAAGTAGCTACATTGTGCAAAAAATGTTCTTTACATTTTTTTTTGCATAAACTTATTCTGAGATAGTGAGATTTCACCTGCTAAGTTCTGCCTATTTTGAGCTCCTTGCAAAATGTGCTGTTTTATGGCTCTGTCACTTTTATGCAAATTAATTGCTGCTGGCCACACCCCCAAAATTTAGACTTGCACTTCATCAAGTGAAAATGTGCAATTTTCAACAATAATACTCTTGTCTTTTCCAGCTGCCATTGCAGAGAGCATTCAGGAGTAAAACCAGCTGACCGAAGGTTTTCATTGTCTAATGTACTGCCCCGTTGCTCAGTAACAGGGCAGTACCCGTCAGCTGTGATGTCAAAACCAGAAAGGTTTTGAAACGCCTTGTTTTCCAAACACCAAAAAAAATTAGCTTATTGCCGGAAAACGTTTTTAGCTGTTTTAGAAGCAGTAGATAAAGACCAGATAAAAGACCAAAACATGCAAAAAGTGAATTTTGCATAAAAGGTCCCCCTTAACCATTTGATTGAGGATTGCCGAAGCAAGAATGCATCTAAAAGTTGAAGCACAGCAAATCCTAAATAGAGACCTCATCTCTAAATTATGAAGACAAAAACAAAAGTCTTTGGAAAAAAAAAGGCTCAAAATACAATAATCAGCATCATGCAGCCTTTATGACATGCATGCTTTATAATCTTTGTAAACGTTTTGAGTCAGTGGCAGTCTCCCCCACATCGTCCCAAGTGAATTTTGTAAACAAACTCTTCCTCAAAACATACAACAAAACGGCTGAACTAATTGTGTGCAACATCATGTCGTACAGTACATTTTTTCCAGAAGGTGATCTGATGCTTTTGGTCCCCACTCCTCTGCTCTAATTCCTGGTGACCTGACCCAATGAAATGCATAACCGGTGCATCCAGTCCTCAACATGAGTCCTTCTGGAGGAAGAGACGAAGGCCTCTGGGCTCAGTCGTCTTCCTCTTCTTCTTCCTCTGGGGTATCTGGACGGGCGCCGTGTTTCAGGCAGTTTTGGAGGTAGTTCACTACAGTCCGCTGGAAATGTCTGACACTGCGGGGCTCTCTCAGGACGTGGCCCTCGTCTGGATACAGCTGCAGGGAGTAGTTGGCCTCCACCTTCACCAAGCGGCTTAGTAGCTCAGCACTGTGCTGGAAGTGGATCCTCGCTTCGGTTGGAGACACAGAAAACATAAATCAGATGTTAGATTATTTCAAAAGTCGATCATATCAACTAGTGGAAACTCACCATCTGCAGTTCCGTGCACAATGAGGAAGTTCTCCTCTTTTAGTTTGTTGACTTCTTCAAGGACAGATGCAGTCTGGGAAAACACATCATCATTACAGTGAAGTTTTATTTAGTTAATGCTGATGTACAGTATTTTCAACACTCTAGGGTGCACCGGACTATAAGGTGCATTAAGTGAAACAAAACAGTCAGATTAGTCAGTCAGTCAGTCAAAGCACAGAACGTATTACTCCGCGACGCTCCTGACTGCGGTAGCTGTGATGTAACATAGAGTTACCGTATGGTACAGAGCGCCGTGTACTACACAAAATTACTGAAAGGTCAGTCAACACAGGCCGATTTGATCCATATTAATCACTAGAGGGCGCTATTTTACTCCAGAACAATATATAAGACGCACCGGATTATAAGGTACACTGCCGTCTTTGATTATAATTAAAGGCTTTTAAGTGCCCCTTGTAGTCCAGGAAATACGGTATGTAACTTAAAACTTTTATTTTTTTACATATTTGTTGAAACTGTTGTGAATGTTTATGATGAGACAGATGATCTGTAAAAAAATATTGAGCTCCTCTGCCTGCTCCCAGTGCTAACTACAAATAACCAATCAGATCCAGTAGGCGGGTCTTAGTGCTGTCAATCACTCTCTGTGTGGCATTGCTCATCCCTCTTCTCTCTCCCGTTGTGCCAGGCCACCAATGAAGGCAGACAAACGGTTTTCCGCGAATGCTGAATTGTTTCTCCACCATCATCACATCGAGCAGAAAGTACAATCGATTGATTGACAGCGCTAAGATCCTCCTCCGGACTCTGATTGGTTGTTTTTGGTCAGGAGCGATGCATTTCTTCAGCCAACAATGGTAGCTGACCTTTTAGCAGAATATATGTCTCATAACATCCTGTCATGTTTTAACAACTATTAAAAAGCATGTTTTTTATTTATATAAAAGTTACAAACCAGATCTGTAAATCACAGATTTCAAACACATTCTTGGTTTTCAGAAATCCCAGTCTGACTGATGTGATGGACAGGAACACCTGAGAAATGTCTCTTATGGTGAGATATTACAGGTGCATCTGAGCATTGTTGTTGTGTTTAAACAGAGTCAATATAACATTCACAAGAAGTCTAAAATCCATTATTTCCTTGAAAAATATTTAATCAATTGCCCCTAATACATGTTTCATAATTATGTCAAGACATAATTCTTGATATAATTCAAGTTCAGACTTTTGTGATGCTCACAATTCAATACTTTTTTGATACTTGTTACCAGAAAGGTTAAAATGACTGAAATAAATGAATAAAATTATTTTAATAATGTGAATGTGTGTTCAACTACAAGTTCAGAATATTTTTCAATATAAAATATTTTCTGTTCTGCCAAAATGGAGTTGGGTAACTTTAGCATTAGCAACTTAGCTGCTTGTCTGATAAATTGTCATTCAAGTTTTTGTGTTTCTTTCTTTTCCCTAAAGTCAACTTAAGTTTATTTTTATAGTACATTTCAGCAACAAGGCACTTAGAAATGCTTTGGATCATAGAGTAAATAACTTATGAAACAAAGAGTAAACATTACTGCAATCATCAAGTAAATACAGTGGAGAACTCGTTTTATAACCTTACCGTATAAGCATGCTCCTCCTTTGCTGGAAACCCAAGATACCTTTCAGAAAAAGCTGCACCTAAGAAATAAAAAAACATTTGATCTGATTTTTGTTGCACAACTTTTATTTCATTGTTGAGGAAAAACTCTTTGTGTTTGTGTCAAGCCTGTCGCAATTAATCAATTACTTGCATCATCAATTAAAATAAATTTGCTAACTTTGTTTACATATTATTCAAAATCTATTTTGTTTATGGTTTCTGTTTATATATATATATATATATATATATATATATATATATATATATATATGTTTGCCTTTACCAGCATGTTAATCAAAAATGGACTGAAAATAGTAATATTATAATTTATTGTACAAATTTCTGGGAGAATTTTCAGAAAAATGTGTTGCTGTGGCAGGCTTCGTTTGGGTCTGAACTCACTGTAAAGCCTGAAATCTGTTATTGGTGCTACAGCTGCAGTGCATTGAAAGAGGTTGTCGGTTGCAGCTAACATTTTGAGCACTAAATAACCTCCAAGTGCCTGAAATAAGAAACAACAAAACAGAGTTAAACAGTGATGCAGCTTTATAAAACCTGACATTTCATATCCAAAAAAACTTTTATAACCTTTCCATATAGGGCTATCCTCCGATCGTCAACGTAAGGAAGCTGCATTAACAACCTGTGGAAAAATGAAATTGGTTAGTTTAGTAGTCTTTAAGGAATTTAACGCCATAGTGCAGTAAATTTTCACTGACTCCACAACTCCAAGATAGTCTTTGACTCTCAGCGAGCCGAGTTTCCGAGGGTCGACGGCGACGGTCTTCTGGCCCCGGCCGACGCCGCTGCGGCCGTCCACCCAGGCCAACGCCACGCCGTGGGTGCTGCAGAGGACCTGAGGCCAGCCGAGAGAAAACTCCTCCGTCACAGTCTGGCTGCCGGGCGTGCCGTCGCTGACCGTTACAAGAAAAACAAGGTCAGCAAGCAAGGTGAGAAATGAAAACCTTTGTATCGCTTAAAATATGTCATGAATTATAAAAGGAAGACGATTTTTCTGCTGCGTGTTCAGCAGGCGACACTTACACAATAACGAGGAGCGGGAGCAGGTTGGCCTCGTAGCCCTGAGGCAGCGTCAGCTTCAGGTGCAGATCTGCAGGAGGAAAATTTAGGCACAAGAATAATTTGGCTAAATAAGATCATAATGTCTCAAAGTTACAAAATGCAAAAATATGCCTGTTAAATCAGCAGATTTAAACTCATGTAGGAAAATGTTATTCTCAATTGTCTGTTGGTTTGCAGAAAAAAAATAAAATTTTGACTTTAAACTCAGAAGTCTAACTTTTCACCTCTGAAACTTAGAGTCAGAATTTTAGCTTTTTTTTCTTTTAAACCTGATTACATAAAAATTCTGCCTTTAAGATCAGAATCTCTTGTCACTAAAGTCAGAATGTGTTAATTTTTTTTTAGATCAAAAGTCAAAATTCTGAATTGAGGTCAAAGTTTTGACTTTTTTTTCTCAAAATTTTGACTTTAATGTAAGAATTCCCGCTATTTTCCCTTTAGAACACCGAACTGTTTTTCTCAGAAGTCCAGCTTTTTTGATGTCTCCTCCTGCAAGGATTTAGATTTTTTTTCCCTCTCTGAACTAATTTTACCCCAAATTCAGATTTGAATTTTCTCAGAATTCAGATTGTTTTCCAGGCAGAATCCTGATTTTTTCCCCCCTTAGAATTTTGACTTCAAGATCTAAAAATTTTAATCAGAATTCTTGAAAAAAGTCAGAATTCTGAGTTCCACTGGTAGAAATCAAAAATCAGAATGTTGCTTCAAACATCCATAGTAGTTGGATTAGTTTATTTTTTATGAGATCTGGAATAATGAATTATCAGACATGTATGTACTAAATAATATGAAGGTTTTTCACCAATTCACAGTCTGCTAAATCACTCTTGATTACATCAACCTGTCCAGGAACTGCAGGTAGAAATGAGCATTTTCTCCTTTTAAAAGTTCAAAGAAATGTTGCTCATTATAAATAGCATGAAAGTTATAAAATGCGAGATGTTTGCACCGTGGTTGTCTGCTTGGACTGTCCTGAACAGACTCTCAGGGAGCCTCTTGTCCTCCAGAGCTGCAGACAGCAGGTTGTTATCCTCCAAGACGACATAACCTACACAAGACACGCAACCAAAACTTGATTTATTTTCACTAAAACAGAAAAACAGAGACAACACATCACACTAATGCATTATATTCTCCTTATATCAGTGGTCATGGCTGAAGTCGGGAGTGACAGGCAGGTGGCGGTGTTCACAAATAAATCCAGCATTTGGGTCTGTTTTTTAGAACAGCGGCCTCTGCTGGCTGATCTGTGGAACTGCATTTGACACTCACTGGTGGGGTCCTTCATACTGTGAACTGTCACTTTAGGGATTCCTGGGCCTGAAACGAAATTAAAGAAAATGATGTAAAACTGAGGAGTGTGAAGTTTTCCCATTTATCACAATTAAGTATTTATTTGAATTCACCAGCTCAGTTTCACATTCTTCATAGCTACACAATATTTATGTTGAAATTTCACTATTATTGTTCAGCATTTTCATTCTTTATTCTGTTTTTACATATATTTCTATATTCGATCATCCTGTGAGTCTATTTGATGTTATTGCTCATCATTTTGCTGCTGCAATAAATAAATATTTATATTCTCTTTAGAAAAAAAGCTTTTAAATATCGATATTTTTGGTGTAACACTTGCAGTAAATTTCCACAAAAAAATAATGAGTAATTTCAATGTCCCATAGAAGAAAATCCATTCACCAAAAACATGAATAAAGTGATCTTTAAGCACAAGAACAAATTTTCACAACTATTTATCAAAATTCATTTAATATTTGCGGCTCTAAGCAAGTTTTATTTAGCTGGACTGAGGGGAAAATTTATATTTTGTCTCTTTTCAGATTTTTACTCATAAAAACATTTGCTTTTTATTTCAAAATTATCCTCTTTTCTTTGTTAATGTGCCACATAAAACCTGTTTTTGTGTGTTTTACCCAGGCAGTAGAGGATGAAGTGGGTTCGATTTGGGCTGAAAACAGCTTTGAAGAATCCGCATCCGTCGACGAGGCCACAGGAGATGCAATGACGCTGAAAAGCTCCGTTCAAATCCACACTTAAAGTGAAATAAAATAAAACAGCATTTAGAGGGAAAGTTACGTTTTTATTTGCTCCAAGAGGTAGTTGGATTGTTTTCATAAAACAAAAATAAAACTCTCACACATTGTGTCAAAATGAGTCAATCTGAAACGAATGACAAAATCAACTAACATGATGCTCTATAATGGGAGTTTGGTTTTGAAGCACAAATCTGATGGGATGTGAAAAAGTATTTGCCTCCTTACAGATTTTCTCTATTTAGTTTTTAATAAATTTATCCAAACTGATAAAATGTCACTGTAAAGGACATTTGGCCCAAACTTCTTTGCAGAATTATCTAAATTCAGCAATGTTGGATTAATTACTTGTTTAAGGGCAAGCCGCAATGTCTCAATCAGATTGGAGTGGGAACTTTGACTAGGCCACAATAAAACATTCATTTGTTATTGTTTGTTCAAAGTTGGACTCACTGGTATGCTTTCAAATTATTTCTATCCTGCATAACAAATTTATGCTTCAAGTTATCAGGGTGTTTTGGACAGATTTAACGACAATAAAATCAAATTATAATTTGAATACGACTTTCTTTTAATCTTGTATTTTTCTCTGATGATATGAAACATTTAAATATGACAAAAAAGTTCAAATTAAACCAGAGGAAATCTTGAAAAGGGGGTAAATACTTTTTTACAGCACTATAGGAACTAATTCTCAAATAAATTCATGAAAATGTTGGAGTTTACACAGAATACTGAATTATGCAGAATAAAAATACAACCTGTCTCCACCTGTTTGATTTATAATGAAAGAAATTGTGACTATTCCGAAGGGATTTACCTGTAAAGGTGTCTGCTCTCTCTCGATACTTCTGTGCTCAGAAAGTAGCTGAAAATGAGATTTAAAAATCAAGTGAAAATTACATATTTCCACATAATTATAAACCTTCTCTAGAATGGAGAAAATACTAACACTTCATTTCTCTAAGATGCATTCATCAGCATTTTGTTTTAATCTTAAGTTGACGTCTTTTCAATTAAACACAGCCTTTTTAAAACAACTTTTCATAAAGTTAATGTGAATAGAAAAGCCTGGCTCTGCTCTAAAGTAATTTGTGATTACTTTAGACTTTTTAATAAAAACGGATAAATTAATCTGATTTAATTAAACCGGACAAATTAAACATCGGTTCATACAATATATAATTTAAAGTCTGTTTAAACAGCCAAGCTAAACCATGAATAAAACATTTTGTTTTTATTTTGTTAGTCCCAACAGATTTAGTTTCAATTTCCATCACTTCAAACTCAAACGCTGCTTTATCCTCCATCAAGCAACTGTTAACCCCATAAAATACATTGAAGGTTGTAGCTATGGAAAGTGCAGGAGTACTTTTGCAAGATTAAACGTTTAAAAAAAAGCTGCAAAACTTTTTACTTGTGTCACGGTTAAAACTTTTCCCCAAGGTTTTAATGTCAAACTTTCAGGTGCTCCAACTTCCTCCTTCGATCTGCATATAAATTATTCATGATCACAATCTATCGGCCCTCATTTGCATACTTCAGCGGTCTAATAAAGCCAGCGTTTTCTTTTCTCCAAAAAGCGACAGAGTGGAGTCGACTTCCCGCGTCTGCGTGAGGTTATGAAGAGTAATGAGTTGTTTAGAGGCAACAAGCAGCAGGAGAGCCGAGCTGCTGACGAGAAACGGCTCCTTTAACAGCGGGCTTTCCCGAGCCCGGTCCGTCTGGGATTTATGGCCCCAGCAGGATAAAGTCAGGTTTAAGCAATAATCTGCTCGCCTCGTGTAATCCCCAAGTAATCCTTTGTCCTCTTTCCTGGCAGTAGTTTTAGTACTTCAGTCTAAATCAAAGAGAGTTCCTTTAGTTTGGCAGCCCAGATCAATACTACATGCTCAGATTAGAGCGGCACTAAGTTAGTTAATTTAAAATTAGCTCTTGATTTAAATTAGTTTAATTTGATAAACTAATAATGTCTGCTTAGCTTTAGACTTTTTTTAGTGTTGTAGTTTGGCCGCCAACCAGCAGGGGGCACCACTGGTCGCCCCCTGCCAGATATAGTATTAAAGATGGCGGCGCTATCCCAGCTAGTGAAAGTAAAACAGGCCAAACGGAGTCTGTTGTTTACGACAGTGAGATAATCTGGCTATTATAGATAGAAAACAATAAGGGAGGAGTAAATTACTGCAGATGAAAAAAAACAAAAGAAAATTTTGAATTTAATCTTTGAGATTTTTTAGTAAAAAACAAAACAATTTTGAGTTTGAAAAGTCAAAAGCTTTCAACTTTTTGAAACTTTTGACTTTCGAAACTCAGAAATTTCCATAATTTTACTAGAAAAAACTGATCTAAAAAATTATTTTGGTTGAAATTTACAATTTTTTCTTTTCTTCTAGCCGATCTGTAGGAAAAACGGTGGAAATGTCAGAGTTTTAAAAGCTCCAAATTTTCTAGAAAAGGAATTTAAATATTCTAGAAAAAGCAATAAAGTTTCAAAAGTAACAATTTTAGAATTTTTACACATAGAAATTATCCAAAAGTTGAAAATTTACAAATGTTCAAACTCCAAAATATTCTTGTTTCTGAAATTAATCTAAAAAAAATTATTATTTTTTTTTTCCAAATTAAATTTAATTGTTTCTTTTCCACCTACAAAGATCCTAACACACTGTTGTCGGTGTGGGATAAAAAATGCACTTTATGTGGTTCTGTTCGTAAATCTAAACTCTGGACAAACTCATTAAGTTATCGACTTAATAGCCTTCATTCAGCCGAGCTGCATGGGGAACAGCTTCAACTTTCAAACTAATAATTATGATGATTTGATGACAGAAAAGCAGAAGATATAACGCAGAAATAAAAATCTAATAACAGAATATAATGAAAATACAAGGAGGAAAAAAACAAAAAAGTCATTATTGATGTGTAATTTTAAGGCTCTACAAGTTTAATGTCAGAAATCCACAATTTTATGTTTATTCAGTCAGTATTTAACTCAAAATATGCTGTTTGTATGAAATGTAGCCCTTCATGTTATGAAAAGACATTTGGGGCTCTTGATACAAGCAAAAAACTTTGGTTTTTAACAAAATGGCCGTTTGATTACCTTATAAATTGATAACTTGCATCCCTACTTCAGCTTATTTAATCATTTCTAACTACTTAATCAATTTAAAAGTCAAACTAAGTCAGTTTCTACTCTAGTAGTTGCAGGATTCAGATTAAAATCTCTATTTAAAGCAAAATATAATAATTTCCAAGACTTCAACTTTTGTGTTCACAGAAAGATTTCCCACTCAGTGTGGCTCCCACATACATCTTTCCAGCCTTCTCGTCTAAGGCGCAGAGCAAGGTGACATCCCAGCTCCCCGATGTCAAGAAGCGAGGCGGGACAGAGGGGATGGCAGGCTGCATTACACAGACACACAGAGATGAAGAGCAAAGCAGGAGTATTCACATACACAGAATAAAAATAGGAACAGCTGTATAGCAAGGTTCTGTCAGAGCATGGCAGGAGGAACTGCATGGGTCGAAAATGTGAGATTCAATCAAACGACCGGTGGCTGTAGAGAGGATCCTGTTGGATATTTTTATTATGAGGGCAGAAATCAGAATGGATGTGGGCCTCTGCAGAAATGGGAGAAACTTGTTGACAAAAAATATATTTACAGCTCTGGGAGAAAATTAAGAGACCACTTAAAATATTCAGTTTCTCTGAATTCACTTTTTATAGGTTTATGTTTGAGTAAAATTAATATTGTTATTTTATTCTATGAACCAATGACAACATGACTGAAATTCCAAGCAAAAATGTTGTATTTATTACCTTGACCAGGTTGAAATGGTCAAAATAAAAAGATTCAGTAATTTCAGACCTCAAATAATGCAAAGAAAACAAGTTAATATTCATTTAGAAACAACAAAACTATTGTTTTAACTGGAAGAGTTCAGGAATCAATACTTGCTGGAATAACCAGGAGGTTTTCAATGGACTCTTAAATTTTTCCAGAGCTGCATATATAAAGAACATTAAAAGGGAACTAAAATTCACATCTTTAAATATTTTATTTCTATTTAGATCTCTATTGCTTCTAAAAAAAAAAAAAAACAGCCCAAGCACTTAAAAAAACAACCCAGTCATTTTTTGGGCATAAACTAATGTTTTTGGTGTCAGGAAAATAAGCTGCTTCCAAAACCTTCAAAATATAACATCACAAATTATCAGCAACTCCAGCAAAGTACTGTTGATTACCGAGCAACCAGCATGTTTGGTCAGTCACTGTATCTGCTTTACAATGGCTGCTGGAAAAGGCAAATGGTTTGTTGTTGATTTAACCACTTGCTGCATTCCTGTTGGTTGTGCATGAGGCTCTACTAATGCTTTTCGAAGATGTTCGGTTGTACATTTGCACATGTGTTAGCAGGCATTTTCATGTATGCTAATGTAAATGTTGAGTTGGGGGCGTGGCCAGCAGCAGCTTTCTTTGATTTAAAGTGATAAGAAACAGCTCATTTTGGAAGGAGTTAAAAACTGAGCAGAATAAAATCCGATTGTCTAAGGATGATTTTGTGCCAAAATGTGATGAACATGTTTTTATATGGACCAATCCCAACCTGATCAAGGAAGCGTAAACGTCTCAGTATGCAAAACGTAAAGAAATAAATACCAAATAACTTCATAAATTATTAATGTAACAACATATTTAACTGGATAACTTAAAGAAGTTAAATTGTTTTTGTCTAATTTGATTTTTAGCTCTAATATCTGACTTTTTACACCTAATCCTCAGTGCTTTCCTGCAGTGAACAGTAAGCCGTTTTGATTAGAGGTTTTCAAACCAGGCCTGCTTATATTTACACTCTCTTATGATTAATGAGAGCATAACGTAACAAAAGCACTTAATTTTATTTTCCAGAATACACAATGAGCCAGTTTCAGAAGCAGAATACCTACTCAGGAATACAGCCAAGTTTAAATGTGTGGGGAAGAATGTATTTCCATACAGCTTATAGCTTTCCTGCATTATAGTTTATAGTTAAAAATTATGAAAAAATGAACATCCAAAGCAATTTCATCAAATAAATTAATTTGATTGGTATTTAAGGCTTTTTAAAGCCCCCAACTAAGATTAACACATACAAGGCTTTTAAAAACTTTTGAGAAATTCTATAAAGAACAAAAACAATTAAGGCAGCATTTTCTTAACCTTTTAGGAATCAGATTTACATTTTTTAGTAAATTAAATAAGGATAAAAAGTCACACACATTCCATTTTTATTGTATGCTTGCACACTTTTTCATAAACACTAAAAACAAAGTAAAGAGTTCAGGACTGAATAAATTGTATTCCAGAGAATAAAATAAAGCTTCACTGATGTGAATTTTATAAATCTGTAGTTTTGTCACAGTATAATAATGAAGGACTGAAAATGACTGACCTGAACTGTCAGACCAGCAATGTGGTGAAATTCGCCACGAGCGCCTTGCTTTGCTGGAAGTATCGTATAAAACATGGAGCCGTCTGACGTAAACAAAGGCAAGTCCTGATGATAGAAGGTCAAAGGTTAAAGGAAGTAATTAATGAGTTAAAAAAAAAAAAAAAAGCATGGAAGGGAGATTTTCTGAATCACTGGAAGAACACACCTGTCGCTGGTTCTGCATCATGTCCATGGCCATTTTATGTTTCTATGGATTTCAGATGAAATTTGTCATTTATTTCTAACCATTTTCCCAAAAAAACCAAAACAAAAAAACACAATAATTAAAGATGGTAGTCAGAATAATCTTGTAAATAAATCAAACTCAGTTTAAATACAGATTGTTATGTACAGAACAACATGCCATAGTCAATGCTTTGCTAATTTTTGGTCAATCAATAAAAACAACATTCTTCATGCAAATACCTCCGATGATGTCATATAAGGCATGTTTTTAACAAAAATCCTTCTTTAAAGGTAATTTACTCTTATAACATATAAAAACACCAAAATATTTCAAGACAAGTGCAATAATAACACTCCATTTGACAACAGGACCACAACAGAGATGTTGTTCTTAACTTGGTCAAAAACAACCAGTCAGAGCCAGGAGGAAGGTCTTAGCGCTGTCAATCAAACTCGTGTACACGCTACTGGAAGTGCTAATGGCGAAGAAACACATTACCATTCCAGAAAAACTGTGGCTATGCTAACAAGCTTTAGCATTTGTGGCATGCCATGTTGTGGTGAAGCAGCTCAGTGATTGGCTGCGTAAAAACCTCACCTCCAGGCTCTGATGGGTTGTTTCTGACTGAGTGGGTATATTTCTGTAGTTAGCACTGGGAAAAGGAAGATCATTTATCTTGTAATGATCTACATTCTGTGTTGATTCTGGTACCTCTTGTGATGTCATTATTCGCTGTTCTTTCTTTTGTACACTCCTAAAAAACTTTGTATTTTATAAACTCCTGCAGTAAAAATCCATTCTTCATTTCCCAGCTGTGTTTTTATTGTTAGAGTAACTTTTGTTGGTGAAAAAAAAAACCCCACCAGTGGACGGTATCTCTAAAGTAACTTTTAAAAGAAAGTTTAATAAAATTCTTTTTAATTATACATCACTGTTATAAATGATTAAACCCAGCTTTAGATCATAAAACTGCATGAATTTCTTCGATACGAAAGCGATGGAGTTCAGCAAATCACTGAAAATTCTTCTCATGCAGCAAGCGACTTCAAATATTAATCCAGGCAGAACAAATCTGAGGGGTTCAGGAAATCAATCTCAACTCCCCAAACTGTGTAAATGAAGCAAAATTCTATTAAATCGCTATATTGCAGCAGAAAACCCTTCAGACTACTAATACAGAGAAAGCGACGGCTGCTCACCTCTGAGCATGCCCCCGTGGTGGCCTCGCACACGCAGAGCACTGATTGGTTCTGGGCACGGTTCAGCCAGCGAACCGCGAGCCGGGTGCTGCTGATCCAGCTCACCATGGAGATGTAGTTTTCCCTGAGGAGGTGATGCAGAAAATGATACGCGGAGGAAGAAAAAAAAAATGATAAAGAGAAGCAGCGACTGGGAGCGGTTTCTGGACAGCGTAATCATCTCTGACAGGTGCCGTCTGAATTCATAGAGCTGTATTTTAAATTTGCAGAGATGTACCTGGACCTGAGGGAGTCGGGAGGCAGCATCTCCAGAGTGTGAGCTGGACCGTAAAGGTTCACTACAAACAGACTGACTGATGGGATACTGGAACCAGCCTGCAAGCACATGTACAGAAATAAAAGGAAAAAAAAAAACCCACATGGATAACATATGAGTCTATAACTGTTTATTGAAAATTATTAATTTGTTTTTTTTGTTTTAAATAAATGAATTACTGCCAAACCAGTGGGCCTGTCCCTCTGTTTTATCCATGCCACAGTTTTTAAAAAAAAAATCTTTTTAAGCAGATATGAGGCTCAGTAGCAAAACCTTAAACTGCTGCCTGCAGTTACCTAACAGGTCGTTGCTAGGTAACCAAGGAGTGAGTGAGTTGCTAGGTAACCAAAGAGTGAGCGAGTCAGTTGATTCCACCAACAGCTTAGAAATTTCAGTGAATATTTTCTATATTGAATATTGAATATTGTGATCTATGGATGTTGATCACAATAAATCAATGTATGTCGTCATTGATTTATTGTCCAGCCCTACATTAGCCAAAAGTAAAAAAGTACTTGTGGGCCAAGAAAATGATTTAAAACATGATTAAATCAAGTAAAACAATATGACATGACAAAATCTGAAAAACACTCAGGAGGAAGGAGTACTTTACTTCAGCTGGTAAAAGAGCGCCGTTATTCTCATGCTGATGTTAGCATTGTGCTAAAAGCAGCGTTACAGCCTCAACGTATCCCTGGTGTGACTCATTTCAACACAGTATTTACCTTTGGGTACGGAAAAACCATATTGGAAGGATAGAGGCCTCCCAGGAAGTGAGGTATTTCCATCACAGGCGTCACGGAGTTGTTGATGCGGAGATATGCAAGCCGGGCACCATCCATTGACCACCAGTGGGCAGCATATGCCAGAAGCACCTCCTCTGTATTTGGAGGAATGCAAGTTTTGCAAAGAGTTAAGTAAAAAAATTGTGATCAGCCTGATTCTTTAAATGGTCATACCTGAATAAGGTTTTATTTTTGACTTTATTTCAAATAAGTAACAGTAACATACTTAGAGGATCTTTAACACAATCACATAATGTAATTTTTATTTTATATAAACTATATGTATATTAAATACAGCTAAAGGGTATAAAGGGTTAATAACAAAAAAAAGTAGATAAAAGCTGGATTAGGATATAAAGTATGATTTCTGAAGAAGAGTTGATGTTTTTACAAGTTTTTGATTATTACAGTTAAGTTTTTCCAACAAAGGCAGCGCACGTTTTTTAAGTCTGTTTCTTTAAAACTATTAAAAGAGAGGATTTTTTTCTCTCCATTTCATCTTGTGAACATAATATTTAGGATGGTATTATAATTAGATTTACTATGTTTCATCTGAAGAAAACGTTGAATTGTTACAGTTGAGCAATATTTGCAAATTTAATAAATCAATGTTCTCTCCAATTTTTTCTGGAAGAAGGTTTTGCAAATCCGACCAAAATATTCCAGTACGCTAATACTCCACAAAATGTGTCATGGTGGTTGTTGCTGACATTTGGAGACATCGTACCTTCATAGGTCCAGTCAGAGAGTCCGTTCAGAACCTTCTGGTCCTCGTCAGTGGACGTGAGACGCAGCGAGTCGCCCATCACGCCGGGCTTGTAGTAGATGTCTCCGTCAAACACAAAGGCCTGGCAAATTGGGCACAAACAAAAGCTAAGTTCATTTTTAATTAAAAATTTTTTTTTAATCCGATATTTACGGAAAAGGATTAGAGCCACTGGAAAAAAAATAAAACAGTTCTGACTTTAATCTCAGAATTCTGACTTTAATCTCAGAATTCTGACTTTCATCTCAGAATTCTGA
>VMRN01000021.1:201623-265825 GCA_010277015.1 Poeciliopsis turrubarensis | reverse complement strand
ATTCTGACTTTAATCTCAGAATTCTGACTTTCATCTCAGAATTCTGAAATCTTTTTTTTTCTGGTGGCCCTAATCCTCTTCCAAAGATATTTTTTTTCTGCCTGATTGTTTATACTGCTAATTAAATCCAACCCGGATCCAAAGCGATCCGCATGCACAGAAGCAGAACGTTGACATCACACAGTAGAGAACCGTTTAATGAAGTAACAATGGACGGAGCCATTTATGGATCGATTTTGACGTCAATTCAGCAATGGGAGTATCGTCGTAAGATCGTAGCAAAACAAAGGGAGCTAATAAAAAGAAATAACAACTAATAGAAATGGCGTTTTGAGAGGATTGACTGTAATTTCTGTAGTGAAGTCTGTCTCGGTGTGCAGTCAGAGCCGATGTGATGCGCTTCACTCGCTGCCTCCATGAATATGTCTCATGATACTGTGATTTCAATGTTAAACTGCGTGAATAAGTAATTTTAATTTAAATTCTTATTTCATGGAAACACAGCAACTACAAATTTTACATTTTTCATCATGATCAGACTATAGATCAATCATCCATTGATTATGTCTTACTCATATATGCAAATGGCTTCTTCTGGTGTAGAATTGTGATGCATGTCTCACATCAATAACGTAAAAGTTGAATAAAGTCTGATATGACTGTTCAGACTGCTGATGCGTTGAAAACAATCCAGTTCCACATGTGGGAGTGCACAGATTGGGTTTCGTGAGGGAATTGATCCGTTCAGACTGCGGTGACAAAGTCAAAAATGGGTCACATATGGGGGAATAAAGCAGATTTGGGTCGCATTTGCCTGCTGTGTGAACGTAGCCAATTTACTGTCAAAGTAAGGGTGCAGACTTCGCAGCTGGCTGCCTGATTTGACTGGTGAATGCCTACCAAGTATGAATGAGTCATTGGCCAGCACAAACAGAGTTCAGAGCCAATACATCTTTACTTGGCAGCTAATGCAGTCCAGATGAACACTGACATCACTGCAAAAAGCAATTTACAGCAGAGGTACATGAATGACTGCAGCTCCAGCTTCTCTCTCTTAGTACCACTGATGAAAATGTGTCAAATAGAGGACGATATGATAGTTAGGTGGGGCAAGCTCCTAATCTCATTGCCGGTTTTAGTTAGTGGAAACAGCAGCACATTTATCTGGTGAATAAGTAAGCGTCTTGCTTACCAGCTGATTACCCTGGGGTCCCCAAGAAGCGTACTGCAACTCTGTCGTCTCCCTCTCGGGAGGGCTAAGCTCCAGCAGATCCCTGGAACACACAAAGAAAACCTGACACTGTCTTTTGGGACAGCTGTCCTGCTTGAAGCCCTCTAAACTCCGTCTATGCCCTGCCCTTGAGAAAGCAGCAGTACTGACAGGACAAAAGAGCGAGATGCAGAGAGGAAAAATGAAACTGAGAGTGGGGTTGGCTCATGCAGGACTGGGAGCATTTCTCTTTTTTTTTTTTCATTTTTACATTCTTCTCAGGCTGGCAAACATCTTCCAAGGCATAATCAGGCACTGACTTTTCTTCTTAAAATCCTTAACGTCGCTCTGAAGATTGAGGCATCACCCAAAGCCACATCATGAAAGTTCTTCCACTCATAATGCTTAAAACAAATCTCAGGCAGCGACATCAAAGGTACAAAACTGCGCAAACCGTACGATATGTTTGTTGATGGGACCTGGAAAGCACACTAACAGACAAATGCATGACTCAATGAGACGCACTTTGAGGGGGACATTTTGTTTTTCAAATCAAACTACAGATCTGCTTGCTTTGTTAATGCTCATGCCCCGTGCATCCCATGCATTTTGGCAATCACAGTTCCACCTACCCATTAGCCACACTGTAGATAGCATAGGAGGCTGTGAAGGACTGAGAAAACACCTGAAAGAGGTAGAGGATGTCATGCACAGAGGTGTGTCGCACACAGGTGAAAACATATTTTAGATCACATGCTCCTGCACACCAACATGAAGGATTTGGCATTCGCACAGTCTTCTAAATTTATTGCAAAGCAAGCTAGCGCTAACCTGCTAACTAAAATGTTAGTTGTGCTAACCCTAAACCACTAAACATAAGTTCCAGTAATGCTAAAGCACTACACAAACATAGTAATTAGTGGAAGCTAATGCTAAAGTGCTAATTTCAACCTTGTTTACACCCACCACATGGCAATGACTCAACATGTCAGATATTTTTCTTTAGGCTACACCTTAGTTATTCGGGGTTTTTTTTGTATTCTTGTCACTTTCTCAAAGTTTTCTTTTTAAAACAAATAAGAATGTGACGAGAGGAAATACAAACTTCAAAATAAGAGCATAAATATAAAGAGCAAACCGGTTGAGGAATTCTGAAGAGCTGATAATCAACACAGATGTTGAACTTTATTCAACTGAAAGTTTACTAAACTAAAAATTAGTGCTGTAGAATTTAAGTGGAAAAATTAATTTAGGTGAAGCTAAGTGCACTTAAATATTTTGAAACTTAAAAACGCTGCAGAGCTAAGTGAAATATTAGCTCTGCTGTTAGCTCACTAGCCAATTAGCAGACGTTTTCCCAACATTGAATGGTTCACAATGCAAATGCCCACAAAAGTAGAGATGAACTGAGTGAATGATACTGTCTATTTGCCAAAATCACAACACTCTTCAGTGTGGAAGTTGTTACTGTGGAAAGAAATTAGCAATTTTCTGTCACTGGGCGAAACTAGCTATTCTGAATTTGTTCATTCAGGCTGGAATCAACACAGAGAGACTTTGGTGGATTCAGATTTCATAATTTTCTATTCTGAATTGCTTCATACCTGAATTTTTGAAGAGTGAAGCATAAAACATCAATTATTAGTAACCTTGTCTGGGAAGTTTTGTGAAGTTGGTGAACAACAGATAACAGAAGGCTTTCATTTTGAAGGATTTAACCTTGGCTTGAAATGTTGGCAGCATTTTAAAAATCAAATTAGATCTGATAAACTCCACCAACCAAGAAGATGATTTGTTCCGGACACCGATCGCCGCTTTATCAGAAACACATAATTTAGGAAACTCCTTGTCAGAACTCAAGCAGGTGTTTTAATCCGGATTTGCCTGTTACTGAAACAATCACTTCTTCACGCCTAACTCACCATGAACACGCTCAAAGAAGTTACATTCACGTTTCATCATTACTTTGATTGCAAGTGAATAGAAGAAATTTGCACCCTTGGGACTGAAAGATGAAAAATTAAAGGCATGACATGAGAATAAAGAAAGGGCATTCTGATTAAAGAGCATCATTATGGCCAATATTCCTCTCGTTGAATTGCATCGCGGCTGGCAGCTCCGACACAAGCATCAGTGGCTGAGAATGATTAAATTAACACGCTGAAGGAGATGACTGTGAAACTGAATCAATGAACTTGTGCACTTGAATCTGTTATTTTTTTCTCTGCTGATCTAAAGATCGTCAAATCAACTGGAGGTGATGCATTGATTTCCACTATTTCCCTCCGTTTTTCAGTCAAAGGGGTTGAAGCGGCGGCGTTGCTCGCTGGCCTCTGGGAGACCCAGCCCTTTGGAAAACCAGCCCCAACAGAAATTAAATGTCACATCCTCTATGCAGCGCTCTTAGCAGTGAAATTGGATTTTCTGTAACATTGTTTGTCTGTTAGAAAACGCATGGCCTTGGTGGCTAAGGCACAGAGGTATAAAAGAAAGAAGAAATCCATTCGGAGGCGGCCTCTAAATGAGACTGAAGTTTGATTGCGGGGTAAAAGTCAAAGGATGAAGGGCAGGAGTTACTATAGGGAGGAAGGAATCTTTCTTGCAAGATGAAAAACGCCATCATCTGGTCAAACTTGAAGAAGAAAAAAAAAGAGGAAAAGTGAGAAAGGAAATTAAAGGGCACACAGAAATGCCATCAGCATTGTGTTCAATCAGCTGTTAATCATTTGTTTAGAAACCTTGAGATTCTGCTTCCAATTTAGCATCAGGAGGCCTCTGGCAGTCGCTGCGTTATTGTGGCTGCATGTGTGATAAACAGAAGGGAAAAACGGAGCATCTGTCTTGGAGAGGCAAAGAGAATCCTAATGTGAATGCCAGGAACAAATCATAAATCCTCCACTTCGCCGTGCCTGTCAGCCTCCCGCTTTACTACTCGCATTCAGGGTGCTGCCAAAACGTAGGAGAGGGGGACTACACACAGATTAAACGCTCTGAAGACATCGCAGGACAATGTGACGAAGGATATGAGGAGAGATCACAATAGGCTTTGAATAAGCACAGATATCTGGAGCTATTGTACAATTCACAATACGGAGATAATAGCTTCCTTTCTACTCTACATTGTTCTTGCGTCACAAGCATTTTCCTATAGCAATGCAGCCTTTAGTACAACAGCAGCACCCATCACTGTTTGCTGCAGAGAGCAGACACAACTCCCATCGTGTTTTATTTCTGCACAATCCTGGCAGGCTGCAGTTCAGCTGTTTCAGTGCATTAAATCCTCAAAAAATACCATCCACTAAAAAATGTCTCCCCATCATTTAGAAACACCTGCAGGGCTTTGCAGAAGTAGTCACACTGCTGGATCTTTTCTACATTTTGTCAAGTTACAACCAAAAACCTTTAATCTGTTGGATTCTAGATAATCAACAAACAGGAAGTGGTGCTTTGTTATAATAAGTTTAAATCCCCAGAGTGTGTTTTTGCATTTCTATTTAGCCCTCTGAGTCAATTTTTTGCTGCAAAAAAACAAAATATGGAAGGATTTAGATCAAACTAGTGAAATTTCAGACATCACTCTTTGTCAAGGTTTGATTTTTACGAATGTTATCCATACAATCTGTCTGAATATGAGCTACTTTGTTAAGAAAAATTGGCAGAAAATGTTGTTTCTCATCAAACTCCATAAGCAGAGACATACCTCAGGAGACCAGCTGGTGCTTCTACATAATATGCACTCAGGTTAGCTAAATAAAAACAAAACATTCAGATTTTATTGTGTATAAAAACAGTTTCCACCTCATTCACACACTACAAAACACAGAATCTTACCAAGTATTTTTGGTCCAGTATCAAGTGCAAATATCTTGGTAAACTTATTTTTTTCTCATGTTAAGATACTTGCACTAGAAACTGGACCAAACAGTTTTGTGTTTCTACAGTGCAATAAAATAAACAAAGGTTTGTGGTTGTAAATGTGACAAAATGTAAAAAAAAACAAAAAAACCCCAATAAACCCTCATGGTATGAGGTTTCTGCAGCGTCCCTCTCCTGTTTCCATATTCTCTACTCCCACACAACTCAACTCTGAAAACAAAGTGGCCTAAATCAAACAGGCTTCGATGAGAGACATTTCCCTGCAGGTAATCTGCTTTGTCTTGTTGCTTTGTGTCAAAATCCCTAACTAGCTTCTACACATTCTCTTTTATTTTAGCAAAATCTATTTATTTTCAACCCAGCAGGCGCCACCTCTGCAAACCCTTCTGAGCCTTTACGAAATCCAGTGAAGCCTTTCAACTCTTCCTCTTCTCCTTCTTGCATCTCTGGCCATCTTTGATAAACATCCCAACTGATTGTAAATGGGCAGCGTGTCTAAGGACAAGCGGACCGTATCCCATTTATTGTACTCCCGCCGCCGCCCTGAACGCACTGCTTTCTGGTTTCGCTCTTGCATTCTCTGCCGCTCCTCTTCTGAACGCCAGAAACGGTGCTTGGCATAAAATGCTTCAGTCAGCTTAAATCCCCCCCCAGAGATGGAAAAAAAGAGAAAGAAAAGTGAGCGAGAGTGAGGAAAATGAAGGAGGAGAGATGGGAAGACAGCCGGAGACAGACTGGGAGAGGGATGGAGGATTCACAAACACAAAATGCAAATACTCTATTTTCTGAGCAAACAAAATGCTTCCAGGTTATGTGCACCCAAGCTCATAATGTAGTGTGCTTATATCCTTGAGTTTGCAGAAGAAGAAGAAAAAAATCCTGCTGATACCAAAGGAAATATGGTAATGACTTGCTATAAATCAGCCAAGCAGAGTCCCAAAGATCTGAGCCCGTTTCCTTTCGTAGATTTGTGAAAAACAGATTGAATGTATGCATAACCGTTCAATAATTCAGTTAGTATGGAAGCTCTGTGTTTTGTGATGAATGCAGTAACACAGCAACAGGCTCATTCGTTCCCCACACACAGGGAAAATCTGATACGCAGTGATTAGAAGAGGGGAAGAAAAAAAAAAGGAAACCCAGAGAGATACAGGAGACTGTGAGGCAGAACAAATGAGGGCAGGAGGAATCTTCTTGCAGGTTTTTAATAAAATGTGGGGGAAAATGTGCCGAGGATTGTCATTTCCCTCTAATTTGGATCTCCTCCACCTCTGATTACTCGCACATAACACAGCTCGTCTTCCTTTTGAGCAAATAACTTGCAACTACGCAGGAATTTGCAAGGTGAGGAGTTACAAGTGGTGGGAAACTCAAGTAGAGATCTAGTTTTTCTTCGCCTTATCTAAACCCACCTGCGATTGTGAGGCTCTGCATGTTCTTATTAAAATTCCCCACTGAACAGGCAGGGTTATTTCATTACCGCAGCTCCAACTTTACCTCTTCTTTGATCCCCCTCTTTCACTTCTTTGCACCTCGTCTGCTAAACACTTCAGAGCGATCTCTCCCTCCTCCTACCCACTGCAATGAGCCAGTTTAAATATTCAACTCCTCATATGTTATCCCAGTCATTTGGAGGGTGGGTGTTACAGACTGCTGCAGCTGCAGAAACAGAGCACACACACACGCACACACACGCACACACACAACCTCTCCTCAACCTTGTCCTTCATGCTCTTGCAGCTTCCCTGTGTTGTTTGATAGAAATTTCACGTCACCTTTGTTTAACAGCCACAAGTGGCCCGTCAAGCTTTGTTAGCAGGGAATCACTTGTCTTTAATATTTGAGGAAGATTTATGGCTGTGGATGCATTCTGAATGCGAAACACTGGATAATGAAGTCTAGAGTCGATCCGAGGCTACTTTCCTGGCGATATCAAACTTACCGGTCGAATGTTATACGCCAAGAGGACAAACCGCTTGTCTGCAGACACCTGGAATTTAGATGAGGTCAGGTCCTGCAGAAAGAGGCAGAATTAGGAGAAATTCAGAAACTTTTTGCGCCATTTCCTCGCGTAAGAATAGTAAAACGAGATTTTAAAAAAAGTAAAATGGCAATGAAAATAACTTTTTTCTATACTTTCACCCGTCTGTGTGCAATTTTGAAGTCAGATTCTGTTAAAACATTTTACAACGTTAATTTAGCAGGAGTCTTTATTTAGTTTAACGCTTCCACACAGCCAAATTTGCAGTACCGTAACTCCACCACACTTTGCGCTATCTGAAAAATTCCAATGGTTTCTGCAAGGGGAGACGTTGCACTTTCCGGCCGATATTGGATTATTACGGTAATTTCACTCCCACCATAGCAGGGAGTGAAATTAATCAGAGGGACACTCTTTTAGTAGGCAGTAAATTGCAAAACTAACTGTTAAATATTGAAAGTTGCAGTTGTTATGGATAAATGGGCAAATATATAATTACTTACAGGACATTTAAAGAACTTTGTACAATTAAAAAAGGCAAAAATATCCAGGTTGAGCTAAAAGTGAGCTAAAAGGGTTAAATGATGTTGAAGCTAATGGCTTCATCTTTACAACTAAGATGTCATAACGGTTTATGCAAATGCCATTTTATGAACCTTTAAACCATCATTATTTTTGAACTGGGTGCTTATTTGCACAGAAACCATTAAAGAAGCTGAGGTAGGATGAAACACGTACTGAGAACGAAACATATAAAGCAACACAGTTTACAAAACAAAAAGATTTTTTCATCAGTTTAAATGGAAAATGCATCAATAGGTCATGTTTTGGATGACTCTATCGAGCAGCACCATGTTGATTTATGCCTTTAAGTACCAGTTAAGATTTTACTGGGCAAAACAGAAGTCTTATGTTTTGTCCAGTACCAGAAGTTACTATTTCTTTGCTCTGAAGCATCTCGAATGGACCGTCACACAGTCGTAATGTGGATTGTAATAAAAGAAATAGTAATCTTAATCTTCTTTGGAGAAAGGGGATACAATGTGCTTTGGACCATGCAAACTGTTCTAAGCAGCAAATTAAAAAAAGCCAGGCTCTGTGATGGTATGGGTATCAGTGCTATACCGCTGTTACTGCAGCGTTATTGCAGAAAAGGACACTTCACTAAATTGGGAAGCATGCAGTCTTGAAGAAAGTGCAATTTCCAGGGATGTCCGTGTACTATTTACCAAGATATTACACAACGAAATTATTAAACACAAAGATATGATGCATATTTGAAAAAAAAAAGGCAAGTGTAGTGGATTGTACCCGTCCCTGTAGAATGACTGAGTGGAGAATTTTAGAACAGGAAGTAATAACAAAAACTGCTTTGACACCTTGAGATGTGCTTGCAGAAAAATGTGGAGAAAAAACCCCCACAGCAAAGCAACAACGTTTTAGAATCGGATCAAATGAAAACATAAAGTCCTAAAGCTTTGCTGCCTCAACATTTCTGAAATGTGTTGAACTATTAAGGAGAAACTCTTGCAATGACATAAAACAGCCAAATGTCAGAAGAATTGTTTATAGTGCAAGTACTGCTCAGATTTAGTAATATTCTCTTAATTTATTTTTATTGACTTGTATTGTCCTACTTAAGAAAGATAAAGACTTCTCTTCTCAATTCATGTCTGGTTTTTGGGTGACAACACACCAACCCTGCACAATAATTAATGATTTAATTGAGATTTTACATCTTTCCAGGATGAGAACTTAGGATTCAAATATATGCACAATATTTGGGTAAATGTCCTTTTTGAAAGTCTTATCGCTTTTTTCATAAATCTGGCTGAATATTTCATCAAACTCCTTGGCAAAATTGATACACGATGTTAATTCAGTTTTGGCACAGACCAATAGCTTTGAAGCAAAGTCCACAAATTTATGCAAGAGTTGATGTTAGTGGCCTTTCAGAAGCCTAATGATTGTTTATCCATTTAAAAACCATTTTTATGTTTCTGTTAGTTTCAACCCTCTGGTAGTTTGAGGTTTAGTTAAAATATTTTCTTCATCCTTATTTCTATGGAGGATCAAAACTAATATAGTTAAAAATACAAGAAGAAATGTATATATTTTAATTTTTCCTTTTTCTTATACTTTCATTATTGTTTTTATATTTTCTTGCCTCCTCTTTTTCCATTACTGCATCATCTAATTTACATCCTGGGATATTGCTTTATGCAAAATCCACTTTTTGCATGTTTTTGTCCTTCCATTTTGATTTCTACTGCTTAATAAACCAACCCAGCTCGTTTTGTAGCAACAACTCAATATATTTTGGTGTCTTGAAAATGAACCCTTTCAAAAACCCCTGGAATGGAACGCCACAAATCTCAGCAGGCACTGCCCTCACCTAGCAACCCAAACTGAGTTCCAGCACATTTGGTCAGCTGGACAAGTGTTTTGTTGTTGACTTACCGTCCATAAATTACTTTCTAAATTCTTGCTGGTTGAGCACCAGGCTCTACTTCTGCTTTTCCATGATGTACGGTTGTATAATTCCACATTAGTAGTGTAAACGTTGAGTTGTCGCTAGCAGCAGCTGGTTTGGATTTGAAGTGACAAGAAACCCCGAAACAGATTGTTTCAAAATAGGCAGAACTGAGCAGTCTAAATCTCATTATCTAAATGATTCTGTGCAAATAATGTCGTGAATAAACTTTGTACATCTCGTAAGAGGCATTATAGGTCACCAAAAAAATTGACTCTGCAACATATTTATCTGTGTGTTTTGATATTTATGAAAGAAAATGTTTTTTTGTTTATTTTCTATAGAAGCAGAGATGAAAAACCATCATCTCTACACAGGGAAGACACTTATCATCCCGACAACACAACCCTGCTTTGAGCATGGCTGCGATGACCCACATAAGTCTGTTGGTGTGGAGCAGAGGCGGTGTTCAAAACGATGCCCTCGCACGGAAAGATCTCTTTGAAGGCACAAGCAGAGGGCTCACAGAGGAGCCAGATTGGGGGTGGGGGGATATGCGGCGATACCGTCAACGTGCCAAGTCTTTTTTTGTCTAAAATGCGCCATGTGGTGCCGCAGCTCCCCGTAGCATCTGTCTCCCAGTTTTCATTTCTATCGACCTATTTGTTCATTCTTTGAGTTCATGAGAGACAGTCAATCCTGCAAGCTGTCCTACCAGAGAGCTGTTGTCCAGCAGCGTTGTGGTTAGGTTGTTGCTGAGGGTGAATGTCAGGACGTGTCCCTCTCTGGTGCGCAGCACCACTTCGTTCTCTGTTAGGGGAAAAGCACACTGAGTTTGTTTGTCCGTTTAATTTTCTGAATATGTATGGAAGCGTGAAGCATGAACTCAAAACTTTTCTTTTTTTTTTTTTTTTTTTTTTTTTTTTACATATTTAAGTGAGTGGGTGGAAGCAGAAACTTGGAGAAAAAACCCCCCACTTCTCAACCACTTGCATAATCTTACATGCATTTTGTTTTAACCATGTTATAAATGTGAAATTGGTCAAAATTGGTTCATTAACTCTTTCAATTAATCTTATTATTATTATTATTATTATTTTCTCCTGACATTTATTGTTGCTATGTAAGTCCGTTCTGCCGCCCGTGGCAGTTGGTGGTTACCGTGGCAACCAGTAACTGACAGCTCCCCCCCCCATTCCGTGTTTCGCCGTCGTCTGAAACTGCAGAATGCATAACAATCAGCCCTGTGTTTTATTTACAAGTGTTACACTTCGGCATACATCTTTTCTTCGTGTATAATTTTGCTGTGTTTTTAATTAATGTTAAGAATTTTATCTGCTGCGTTTAATTTTACAACTGCAGACTGCGGTCACAGTTCACTGGGAACCATTACTCTGTAATTTGTTTTAGGTTTTTCTTATTGGATTTTATTGGATGTATATAAGCAGAAGCTGCTGGACTTATATTTAATTTTGACTACAGTGGATGAATAATTATTATTCCTTTCACTAAAAAAAACAAAGCTAGCATCAACAACAATAATTGATTGATAATATTAAATATTATAACCGGGAGTAATCGTCATATGTCGTATGTTTTTATGAGAATTTGAACAGTTTTATGTTTGGCTATCCTACAGTTTGTCTCCACTTACAAAAGTTTTTTCTAGGATTTCTGAATTTGCATGTTTTAAACTTATAAAATTAAACAATTTTTCAATGTTTTCAATGTTCATGCTTATGTTTAGCTTAAAGAATTAGATCGTCAACAATTTAGGTTTCACAAATCTAGTTAAATTGTGTTTTCTAAATATCCAACCTTATGGATTATACTTCTTTCTCTTTTTTGTGGTATTGTTAATACTTGTAGGATAGTTTTGTAACTATTGCCCCAGATTTCTGCACAATAATGTAAATAAGTAATGCTTTTTGTTGTACACCAGCTTATCTTTATTTAATACTGATTTACTTTTAGCTCAATAGAAATTGGTGTCATTGGCTGACAATTCCCAAAAACATTATTTTTGTTGTGTTTTATTTAAGTTTGTTCATTTTATCCTTTCACTGTTGTTCCATCTCCAACACAAGAAATGTTAGTATCTTTGGCAAATACTTTTCATCGTCTCAGGTATGACAGGTGATTAAAACATGGATCCTCACCGTTCAACCACGCCGCACAGGGATCGTGAACTTTAAACTCTTCGCTCTCCAGATCCTCCATGGTCACATGGGAGCGGAGTAACAAGTGAGACTCGTCTTTCAAAGCAGACAGACAGAGCAAGCTATGAGAAACCCCTGTCCACATGAAAGCAGATGCTATTAGGCTAACTATTTCATGCTTCAAAAACCAATTAATTCAATCTAAAGGATTTTTTTTTTTTTACCACAATCATTTGTAATAATTTCCAAAACTTACACTTCGATTCAAATCAACAAGAGAAAGCAAACAGGAATTAAATGTTATTATTGATTACGCTGATGTGCATTCCTTAATGATTGATTAAGCAAAACAATAAAAATGCAAACACATTAATTTGTGCTACTCCACTGCACAAATTAAAGGGAAGATTAATGGTGAGAAAATGAGCATTCAAAACGTATTCAGATTTCTTCTGTTTTAATTTCTTCGTGGCACTTAACTTTTTCATAGCATCAAAATAATTTGAAATCCCATAAATGATGATTTTAGTTGTAAAGGGGGACAACATTTTGCAATTTAGGAGACCAAACACGTGCAAAATTAACACTTCGGGAGCATTTTTAACTCAAATCCTATTGGCACATATTTACTTCTATAACAACGGTAATTAGGTACTTTTCTAATTACAGGTATAGCTGATATTAAAATGTGTTTCAACTATATAGAAACATAAAACACAGAATAAATCTGTTGGGATCCAATTTTCAAGTCTGTTTGTAGCTTTCATGTAAGCAGAGGGTACAAATAACATCAAGCTATTTTGGGAAGCGCCTGCAGGAATAAAAAGTTGTCTTGACTTGATCTAAAAGTCAGCAGATGCCTCGTTGAAGCGTGAAAGGACGTCTGCATTCAGTTCGGCGTCGTGGAGAGGATTTTCAGAGCTGACAAGATCGATGCTCCTCTCACGTTTGTCCTTCAGGAGTGAGGACTCAGAAACTAAATTAGCAAAACGAAATGGAAGCCAGGGGACACGTCCAGCTCAATAGCATACTAATTAACACCTTATATCTTGTTTGTTTAATGGCAGTGCTAAAACCAAAGTCTTAAAGGGAAAAGTCCCAGTTTATTGGGTCTTTTAATCTCTCGGAGACTATTTAACCAGGAGCAGTAACTTCTTAGAGTTTCCCCTGGTTGCCTGGCAACAAAAAAAAAAAGAGTCAAAGAGATTTTTAACCTCTCAAAAGACTCAACTGTTTTATTTATGATGTGGTTCTTGTACAGATTAAACAAACATGCTTCAGAAGGAGGCGCCCGTTTTTTTTTTCCACTTTACAGAGCCTGATTAGTTCTTCCTTCCTTTTCTGCGCTTTGTGTTAAGTTAAAGGCTTCTGGCTGCAGACATGAGAGTTAAATTGGTCTCTTTTATGTAACTTTCAATGCTTTGGATCCAAATTGTGCTTCCCGCTTTGATGCTCCTGCTTTCCTCCGCCTCTTTTCTTACCGGGCGTGAGGATGACGACGGAGAGGATGACCAGGGACATGACGGCCAGGATCACCACCATGGCGATCCCGATGCCCTTCCAGTTCCTCGGCGGACCGTCTGAACTCCCCAGGTCCTGATGCGGGAGAGAAAACAAATGATGAATGTGAGCCGAGCTAAAAGAGAGGACATTAGTGCCGCTTCATTTCCACCGTCAGACAAATCGGTTTGCTGAGCCACGGGGGACCGAGACCAATCTGCAGCATTACTTAGACTCCAACAAATCGCACAAGTTTTCAGCTGGAAAACTGCGTGAAACTGTTGCTTTTAGGAGAGCAGATTTTAATTGGGGAAGAAATTAAAGCTGACACATAGTTCTTCTTTTACTTTGCTTCATTTCACATGAAATTATAGACCTTTTACTTTGGAGGAAGGTTAATGGTGAAATGCATTCCCTGAAACTGAAACACTCTTTAAACTATACATAACCATCTCCAAATTGATTTTTTTTTTTACTGAAAATTAAAAAAAACAAACATTGATAGCATGTTTTTATTGTAATTGCACATTTTCTGCAGTAGATTTTTTTATACACATAAAAACTTCTAAATCCAGTAAAAGAAACAGATTTTTCTTTTATGTAGGATGTATAGAGACATTCAATGATTGTTATATGGCAGAAGGAAACTTAGCTTAAGCAAAATCTTAATTTTATTGTAAATGAATGAATGAACTAAACTAGACATTGTTAAGACTGTAAAAGACAGAAACAACAAGAAACAGAGGCTTGTTAACAAACTTGCTTTTAGTTGTTGCCATAAAGAGTCATACAGAGCAATAAACATGGTGAAGAAATCATTTATAATTTTACAAATGTTTTATCAGTAAAATTTAAAAAGTTTGGAGTGCATTTCTGTTTAATCGTGTTTCTCTGCAACAAGGCTGCTGGAGAGCGAATCAGCCTCAGTTTTCTGTCTTTTTTTAAATTTCTAACAGGGTTTTTTCCGGGATTTTCCTGCATTTAGCTTCATCCATCTTCCCATTAGCACTGAGCTGCTTTCCTGTTCCTGATAAAGAACAAACATCCCCAAAGAAAGATGCAGCAAATTCCCCGTATTCAGGGTGTAAATCACTGCGATTTGCTGTGATTAGTTGTGTTTTGTCTGTAGCCAAACAATTTATAACTTTCCTAGTAAAAGAGACTGAAAATACTTGTGACACTGGATTTATACTTGCTAAAAAATGAATAAAGCTGAAACAATCATATTAATCATGATTAGTCGATGCAGTGTTTTTGTATTTTAGGCAATAAAATGTTTATTTTCTGATTTATTTGCATCTTTGAATCCATTTCTAATATTAAACAAAATGAATTAAGTAGTTAAATAAAAAATCTGCAGAATGTGTCAATTTTTTTTAACAGATTAATCATTCAGTCTTCAGAATAATCAATTACTAAAAGAATCATTAGTTAAGGTACTAAAAATTAACCACGTCATTTTTGTTTCACTTCCAAAATATGAACAACTTTGTGCTACCACATAAAATCCCAATAAAATATATTGATCTTTATGACCATAACTTGGAAAAGCAGGGGGGAAAAAAAACAATAGATATTTTTTACAAGACGTGGAATCACTTGTGATAAAATTTAAAAATTATTTGGAACCTCATGAACCATTCGGTCTCCAGGGTAAGAGCCAGCATGCGTGTGCTTGTGCCTCAGCTCTCTGCAGAGCCACATTTCCATTTTGTTATTTCTCTCCCCTGAATCAAAACACATCAAACAGCTTAAATTACGATCTTTTCCAGGCAACGCTGCACACATGCTGGGCTCTTTTTCCCCTGCATCCAAAAACAATGGTGAATTATTTTGGTTTTTGGGAGAAAAAATAGTTTGTAGCGCTGATTTGCTCCTCAGTTAAGCTCTAGATTTTCGTTAAGTCTGCTCTGTACAGCAGCCAGCACATCTTGTTGTCTGTCAGTGTGCTATTTATCCTCCCCATTCACACCTGCTTTCAATTTGTGATTACAACGGTTTATTGTCAAGCTCAGTTTTCGACATCCAGTATTCTTGTTTTTGGGGCTACTTTGCTCGGTGCCAGATCATCTTGACTGTGTTTAGTAAGCCTGTCTGCTCCGTTTCTACTCGACTGGGTTGTTAGCAAAAGTTACTGCAGGAGCCAAACAGAGTCCGTGCATTCTTTTAATCTGCTGCAAAAATCAAATCATGCCGAGTATTTTTCCACCGTTTCTAGCGCAAATATTATTTTTCTCTAAACTTCTTATGTCAAATTCCAGGCCTGGGGGTAAAATCTGCATTTTTTTAAAATCTGCTGTGTTGTACCAAACTTAATAAATCTGTTTTTTTGACTGAACAGCCAAAATTGACGTATTTCTCTTTCCTCACCTCTCAGCATAACATCAATAATTCTTAACATTGACAACAAAGTGCTAATTCTACTGGCAGATTATTTTTTGAATAAGTGAGATAATCAATGGAAATAGTACTTTTAATCAAAATGAAGCAATTATTGACTTAAAACAAGCTCCTACATCTTGCTGAAAAGTTAGTTTCGTCTTACTTCAACAGACCTAAAAGCTTACCCCAAAATACGGGGTAAACTTTTGTGTTTTCAAAGTAGGAAGAATGATTTGTTATTCTACTCTTACTGGAGGTACAACTTGTATTTGGCATGAATTGGTTTTACACCATCCATCCATCATCTGCACCTGCTTGTCCTTGCAGAGCTACTGGTGCTTATCTGCACCCAGCAACGCAGAAACACACACAGGACTAACAACCATGAATGCACACACTCAAACTAACGACTTCAGAGAAACCAACAAGCTGCAACATTCGTGGGACTGAGTGAAGAAGCCACATTCAGAGATCATGCTAGAAATATCCCAGGACCGTCTTACACCAAAACAACTCATTTTAATTTAACCCTGCAAGGCCTTAACGTAGCGCTGACGATCCAGCCAAATTTACAGTACCGTGATTCTGCCACACTATCAGAAAAATTCCAACAGTTTCTGAAAGGGGAGACGTTGCGCTTTCCAGCCAATATCGGGTTATTACGGTAATTTCGTTCCGCTGTAGCAGGAAGTGATTTTAATCTGATGAAAGGCTCTTTAAATAGATGGTAAATTGCTAAAATACCTGCTACATATTGAAAGTTCCAGTTGTTATGGATAAATGTGAAGATATATTTACTCACAGAACATTTAAAGAGCTGCGTACAATTAAACTAAGCAAAAATATCCAGGCGGAGATTTTAAATTTAGCACATAAAGGGTTAAATGGCAACATAGTGCCATGTTATAGTACAATCAAGCAACTTTGACTTCCATTATAAAATGGTGCAAACTGAATTTTTAAAAAATAAATTTGCCTAATGCAATTTCAAAATCCTCAAGTTTTTTGATATAAAAAAAAACTTTTTGTGGTTGTATGAGGTAATTTTTCAGCTGCATCTAAATTGGTTTTATTGGAAAAACTTTCCTGCATCACACGAGTTGCGCAATCAACACGATGACATTACTGCAGGCGAAAAAGACAACAGGAAGTGTCAGGAGGACGATGGTTTGTTTTTGTGTTTTTCAGATAATGTGCAATATTTTTAAACAGAACAAGTTTCACAACCCTTTCCTTAAAATTAGTTGCACTTTGTCTCCCAGAAGCAAGTTTGGTTCATCAAAATTTAATCAACAAGTCTAAATTAGGTTGTTAACAAGGCAATAAATGTAATAGAGCATATTAGGAGGATTTGACAAAACCACAGCAGGCTTAACCTCACGCCTCTGTGTACCATCCGAATGCAACAAAGGGGAACTGACAGAGAGAGCCTGCATCAGCATCATTTACAATTAACCACAAGTGTGTGTCTTCGCCACACTGTACTGCGCTCCTTCACAATGAGGGGCTGACACTGCTGGATCACACGCCTGCAGAAGAGCGAGCGAGCGAAACCGCAGCAGCAGCAGCAGCAGCAGCAGAGCAGCCATAAAACTCAGCCTTCATTATTGCTGCTTTGTCCTTTGACTTAACTGGGAAACCTGGCACACAAAAAGCCATCGATGTGCTTCAGCGGTCAGCAGATTGCTGCTTTTCCTCGCTCCCTGGGAGGACACCAACTGTCTGTTTTTTTTTTTTGGTTGTCGTTTTTTAGTAGACCCAATCTGTCTAAAATTTACATTTAGCAGCTTAACACTTCCCCCCATTCAAGCACGTCTTCACACGACTGGAGTTTTTCCTTTCCTGACTACAGAGTCATAATATTTGAGCTTTTTCACTTTAAAATGACACATTTTTATTTTTGTTTTTGTTCTTTTGTTGGAATTGTAAACTGAAAGGGAAATCTGAAAAGTGTTTCTTACATTTTTCTATTTCATACTTTCTAGAACAGTTAACATTTGTAGTGTTCAAAGGTGCAGCAACTTTTATGAAATATATATTAAGAGACCTCCGAAAATGATCAGTTTCTCTGATTTTACTGTGAGTAAAATGTACATTGTTCAAAGAACCACTGACAACATGTCTCTGAAATTTCAAGCAAAAATGTTGTATTTATTTGCAGAAACTGAGAAAGGTGCAGCGCTTTCAGACCTAAAAAATGCAAATAAAACAATTTCATATTCATTTAGAAATAACAATACTAATGTTTTAACTCAGAAACCAACAGTTGGTGGAAAAACCAGGAGGTTTTCTCTGGGGTTCAGTGCAGTGGGCTCTTTTTTTCCATCTTTTAACGTATTTGTTAAAACTGACAACATGATTATCTGTACAAGATGAGACAGACAACCTGTGAAAAGATTGATCTCCTGCTTGCTCCTATTACTGTCTCAAAAAAAGCTCCAGACAAAAAACAACCAATCGGACCCAGGAGGTGGGTCTTAGCGCTGCCAATCAATCTCATGAACATGCTGCTAAATGTGCAAATGGTGGAGAAACAACTTACCTTTACAGGAAAACTGCTTATCCATCATCATCAGTTCTTGGTGCGAGAGGAACAGAGGAATGAGCAGTGCCACATGGAGGAATGATTGACAGCGCTAAGACCCGCCTCCTGGCTCTTATTGGTTGTTTCTAATTAGCACAGGAAGAAGTTTGTTTTTTTTCTTTTTATATGTCTCATTACATACTGTCACGACATTTCAACAAATATATAATAAAAATATATTATGTACTGCAGCTTTAAGGACATTGGAAACATTTTTATTTGAAATTTGGAAAAACAGCAAATTAAACTTTTTGTTGTTTTTTTTTGCCATTCTTTCAGAAAGGAAAAATTTATAAAAATTAGCTTTGGTCTCATTTAACCAGGATACAACTGAAATAATTAATCATATTTATTATTCCTGAAATAATTGTCAAATAATTTAGTTATCGATTAATTGTTAACTGCAAAAAAAGCAACACAATCAGAATAGTAAATAAGCAAAAACTGTACAAAAATATACATTTTCAATTTAAGATAAAAAGAAAACCCTTCTTTGTCTGTAAATATGTTCATCTGCTTGAAATTCTGTTTAAATAAATAATCTTAAACACCTTTTGCTATGTAACAATTAATAATTAATTTTTAAAAAATTAGCAGATCAGCCCTACACAGTATTGATGTTAAGTTGAGCGGAAAGGGTTGAGCTTTTCTCTTCCTGATGTTAAACAAACTACGAAAAATGAGAAAACAGTATATTCTTTATTTCTTTAGTAAAGTGAAAAATATCTACAAGATCTGGAGATACAGGAGCATTTCACTTTACACCGAAAACTCTTCGTTATCAGCTTTTCCAACAAATCTGTGCTCATTTTTCACACCTAACCTTTATTAATCAATGTCAATAAAACTTCTGAGGTTGGGAGATAAGCGAGTCCACTTCACGCCTGAGGTGAGCAAAAGACTCACAAGGTCTGGCGGCTCAGAACTCCTGCCAAGGCTTCATCTTTTAAAGATGTACTGCAGCATGAAAACAAGTTCGAATTAAAACCGCTACAAGCTGCACCAGCAGGGACAAAGCGCAAGTGATGTTTGAACTCTTGGTGCCGTCCAAGTCGGGGAAACTTGGGGATAAACACACACACACCCCCGCAGGGAAGATCCATTATCCCGCCGCCTGATACAGAAATCCAGCGTTGATGCTCTCATAACGCACCTTTACAATTCTGAGGCAGAGAAATTTAATTAAACCTAATTAATATAACATGGAGGTTAACCGCTGCAAACATGCAAAGTGAGACTTATGAGTCGTCGTATCCGAGCACAACACTAATAAGTTATAAAATAAAGCCTCAGTGAACGGAGACTTCAAACTGAATTACTCGCTTGACTGACTTCAATATTATTTCCATGTCCTCCCTCAAATTATTTCAGGAGGGGATACCCGTCTCCTCTTGTTCCCCTGGAGCCAAGACATTACTGCCAATTAAGGTCAAATCACTGGAAAGACGGCGGAGGAGAATCCCGCATCTAGGCGAGTAAGGAGTTTTGTCATTCCTGCAAATGGGGTGCAGATGCAGGGAGCTGAATCCCCCAGAGGAGCTGCACGCCACAGTGCCGCCAGGCTGCTGGTCACGCTGTGTTTCAGGACTCTAATGCAGCACAGTTTGCCAGCGCAGGTGAACAGATGACAGGGCTGAGCCGTGTGACAGAGTCGGTTTATCACAGTCAGCAGCCTGACCGACACAGACAAATATCCGAGAGCCGGTTTTCTGCAGAGGGGTGGGATCGTTTGTATTTGAAGGAGACTAAAGGAGTTTAGACGAAGGTGTTGGACAAACAGCAAACAACTGTTAATGAATAAATCACCAGAAGGCGTCCCCCTCTGGGAGGATTTCTTTCTTTTTTTGGCAAAGCAAGCAGAACTGGACTGGAGGCGAGAGGGCTCTTTCATTCGCCGGCAGTGCTGTGGGATTTTCACTCAACCAAATGAGGGAATCGATAAGGTGCACAGTTGTACGAGGTCTGCAGGGAAACAATTAAGAGAGGGAATGCAGCCATGAAGGAGACTTTTAGACAGAAGCTCTCCGTCCTAAACGCCACGATTATTGAGAAGTATGGCACCTCCTTGAGGATTTACAACACCATGTCAACTTCAGATCAGACTGGAGTTCCCCACTGCACTCCTCACAAATACTTTGGTTTTTCTCTTAAGGTGTCCAAAAAGAATTTGCAGTCAATCGAAAACAAGTCCCACCAAACATGATCTGCAGAGCGCGCGCCACAACTAGGTTGTGCAGAATTCAGGCAGTATTTAAAATTCATAAATTAGACTCAGGAGACCTCCTTAACTCCATCTTCAGTGTCTTTGAGGCATCCAATAATAAATCACATGAAGAGAAATGAGTGAACCGAAGCACGCCGTTGCTGGATTTGCATACTTGAAAACCTCCTGAACCCCGGCTGTTGATGTAGATCACAGACGTAGACGCTAATGAATAAACTGCTAACGTCAAAGTGGGTATTTTATTGGCAGCCACATACAAACCTCAATGTATAAGCTATTGGCTGATTTTAATGATTCATTATAATTACTCACAAGGGAAAGATGCAGATTAACAAGGAACCCATATCCATTATTTTGTCAATATTTCTCTTTGCCTCAGTAAAAATAAAGGGCATCATTAGAGCAGACTGTAATTTCAGACGAAGAGAAACCAAACAGCTGTAATGATTAGATACAATGGATTGGCATTGATTTCCATCTGAACCGAAACATTGCACTGGGTTTTCTCTCCTGCAAAAAAGAGAAAAGAATGGTAAAGACACCATGTGAGACCATAACTAGAGATTACTTTCTCCTTTTTCAGCCCTGGAGGTTATGACGAGACAATGCAGCAAAAGCCTTCGTGAAATGAAAGCCCAGCTGCTTTAGTCTACCGCTGCAAGGCTCCCCTATCTTCTTTTCATGCTCCCCATCACACACAAGAAAATTACATCACAAAAGGTTCCTGTACACTTAGTTGCCGCCTTGGGGAACAAGCAGCATCAGGAAAACGCGAGGTGGGGGAGCTATACGGGTGACATGATGTGGAGTCAAAGTAAATATGATGAAGAGCAGTCCTTTTTTTCCCGGCGCACCGACGCTCCTCAGAGGGGATTTACCAGTAAATAACGTGTCAGGATTCAGTGCAATTTTAAATATGGAGCATATGGAGCCGAGTCTGAGCCTCAACACAAACATTTCTGAGATTAAACTGGGCTTTTTGGTTTTATGCAATAACAAATGTGTGTGTGCTGCTTTAAAATTCAGCATTTAACAAAACACACACTATCCTAAAAAGGTGATTCCAGGGATGAACCAATTACGTGGTTTTTTTGTGCCATTTATCTGATTTCTGAGCTGCAAATTTCACATTTTAATCAAACCTATTATTCTCAAAGGATCATATCACATTAAAGAGAAAATGACAGCAGTTTCATTTAAACATGTATTTGGGTCATGCTAAAAAATTCAGATAAGAAAATGATGAGAATAAAGTCCTAGTACCACGAGAATGAAGTGATAATATTATGACTTTCTTGTAATTTTACAACTTTATTCCTCTCATATTAGGACTTCATTCTCATATTATATAACTTCTTGTACAAGTTTATTCTCAGAATGTTATGATTTTATTCTTATAATATTATGACTATATTCTCCTAAAACTACAACTTTATTCTCATATTATGAGAAGAAATACAAGTTTATTCTCATAATACTTATGACTTTATCCTCATTATTTTTACTTTATTCTCGTACCAGTTTATTCTTGCAATTGTATGACGTATTACTTATTGTTTTCTTTTGTCATTATAATCCTAGTAATCCTAAAAAAACCAAAGAAATCACAAAATTTTACTCATTTATCCATGAACGCTTATGTCAAATGAAGTGCATCAAATACATGATGATGCTTTTACAGATAGAAAATTATGCAAGTTCTCAGTTTTGTTGACTTTACTAAATGGAAATCAAATTTTCAGTATTGATCTGCCAATTCCTTGATCACAAACAATGAAAGAAAAAAAGTTCAATTCAGTTCAGTCTCAGCTGATTCACTGGCGCATCTTTAAACAATTAACTCAAGCTATGCAAACAGTTACTTCCCGTTTATAACTAAATGCATCAATAATGTTTCTGCCTTGTAGAGGAGCAACAATCTCAACAGATTTTCTGCCTAAAGTACATTGATTTGTGACTGACGAGAGCTGACATTTGCAGGTAAAAAGGTCGTCTATAAACCCTGCAGCCTTCTGTGGTCGTTTCCGACAGGGAAAAAAAAGCCTCAGGTTTATGAAATAAATGATTTCTGGCAAGTTTCATTTGGATTTCATCATGTCAGTGAAAGCACTAAAGACCTGAGTGCCACTTAATGTCAAGGAGTTTTCCTCAGTGTTACACCAACTACAGAATTCAAAATAAAAAACAACCCTCTGAAGCTGCAGCTGAGTAAATATGCAGAAACTCTGAATCTCTTCTAAAAAAGAACAACCGTTTTATCATGAATTAAACAATTTAGCATGTTTTCTATATAGTGCTGAACATTTAACATTAAAGAAAGACATTTAAATAAGTGTTATATCTGTTATAAACTGTAAAAATGAATTCTAAATATTACTCATTAAAATAATCAACATTTAAATCAAGCATATTTTTGCTACTGATGTTGTTTTTAATACTGTTGTTATGTCTAGCATAAGTCTTGGCTAATCATTTTGACTTGAATATAACTGTTATTCTCATTTTTTGTGCAAATGGTAAGAATAATATGTTAATATATGTCAATTAAATAAAAGTTATGGCTCTCGTTTGGGGTTGTGAAATATTTGGACTTTCAGCAAGAATTCATAAAGTTTTAGCTGTAGCTACAGAACTATTGCTAAAATCACACTTGTTGTTAGCTGAGAGACTTTATCTTGAGAAAATTGTTGCTGATGAACCACAAATATTATCGTTAGAAGTCAGAAACAAGTTTCAAAAGATTTAAAAGTTTAAATACAGGTTTAACTTGTTTAGATAAAGCGCTAATGTTAAGGTCAAACATGTTAGACACTATCCAATTCAAAATAACTTTGAATAATTGTATGAAGATTTAAATATATATAATATATTTATCACTCATTAGTCTCTCCAGGATTTTGTGACTGTTTTTGCGGGGTTTTTTATAATATACTGGATATTGTACATCACACATTAGCGATATTTGCGCTAATGGGTGATGTTAAATGTGACTTTTTATTAATCGCTTCATCTTTCACAGACTATACAACTTGACATCAAGCAGGCTGGGTCAGCAGGCACTTAAAACCAACATTTTTGGCCAATTTGGGGACAAAATGTCAGTAAAATCTGAAACATTTGGGGATCAGTTGATTTTGTGTGAATTTTGATGTAATTTGGAGTCTAGAGGGCCACATGAAAAGCTTACAGTGGGCCAGATTTTGCCCCCGACCCTCGAGATGGGAACCTCTACTCCAGTTCTATTGATTCAGTTATGTTTGGTTTATCACTGTATCTGAAACAGTTCTGCAGATTAAAACCTGCAAAAATGCTGAGGAGGAAAAAAAACATGGTCGTAATAAATGCATCTCGTATTATGAGCAGAGAATAAAGCTTGAAAATATATAGAGAAGAGGATTATTTAATCCTGATTTAGGCAGCATAATAATTAGACTATACCTCACACTGACTGGTTTGTAACATTTTTCAGGCTGAACTGCTTAAATCTAGTGCAATTTACAAATGTCCTGCTTCATAATCCCCATTCATTGACCATGCACCTTTGCAGCAAAAGGCTAATCAATCATAGTGTGCATGCTGCCCCCTCCTCTTTTGTCAATGTGCGCGTCCATGCTGGAGGGGACTGGCTGCTGGGACTAATTATCATCCAGGAAAATTGAGCTTTCTTAACGGTGCAGGGAAACACTCTGAGGCTGCATGGGACAATAAAGAAGAAGCCTGGACGTCAGAATCACACCTCAGTGCTCAGGGGCAAGCCTGTCCGGAAGATGGACAGCAACGGGAAAAGTGTCCAGAAGCGAAATCACCAATTTTCCCCGACACACGGAAAACCCCCTTTGGAGAAAACACACACACACACACGCACACACACGCACACGCACGCACACACACACACACACACGCACACACACACACAAACCTCTGCACAAGGAAGGGAACCGCAAAGTAGTGAATTGAAGCCCACCTACCAGATCCGTGGTCATGTTTTGTTGAGTTGTGGCAATCATGGTGTAATCCGCAACAAGCGCCGCGCTGCCGTGTGGAGCCTCACAAGCCGCCGAGCAGCTGCACTGTTGTTTGGCGGAGCTTTTTCTGCATCCTCCGCTTCTTGCAAGTTTGTCCTCAGCGGGTTGGTGGTCCTGCCTCTCTCCCTCTCTCTCTCTCCCTCTCTCTCTTTTTCTCTCTTTCCCTCTGGCTGCTGATTTGGTCGGAAATTAATCGTGACGAGGTGTTGAGTGCAGATAGACATACAAGCCGCTTGAGTTGCTTGAGCAGGAATGATGAACAATCAGTTTTGATGAAAAAACGCATAATGTTAAAATCCAATAGCCAATTTAATTGTCATAATGCTGTTTCATTGGAATCGTATTGACATAATATAACCGAAAAATGTCACCAGGTAACTCTAAACCAGCACTGAACAAATGCTTTGGACAAATCGGTGCGTGAATAACCACTTTCTTCAGGCGGACAGAAAAAATTAAGTTATTATATTTAGAGTAAGTTGGAGAGTCAACATACAGATTTATTTTTTGCAGCCAGATACTAAAAATCAGATCTGAACCTTCAGAGCCACATAAAGACAGTTACAAAGTCACTATCACCTGAAGAACATTTCCAGGATTAAACAAAAACAACCCAACAAGATTTAGAGAGAAATCCATGCGTTTATCTTTAGTTGCATTGATTACTGCAACGGTGTCTTAACAAATCAATCCTCCAGCTGCTGCTGGCGTTCTGACTAAAACCAAGGGGGTCCCTGTAGCTCAGAGAGTAGACTTTAAAATATTAAAAATACTGTTGTTTATAAATCACTGAACGGTTTTGCATTACAAGACATTAAAGATCTGCTGTTGTCATAGCAACCTTCCAGACCCCTCAGGTCTCCTGGTTCTGGTTCTGCTCTGCATCCCAAGAACCAAAACCCAACATGGAGAAGCAGCATTCAGCTTCTAAGCACCACAAATCTGGAACAAAGTTCCAGAAAACTGCAAAACACTGAAATTATTTAAATCTAGAGCTGTTTAGAGCTGCTTTAAAAACATAACAAATGGAACGTTTCTTCTGTTACATTTATTATAAACAGCTATGTGTTTATAATGCATTGTGTCGGTGGCTTAGCTAGCCTCATCTTGGATGCAGCTTAGTTTGCATTTCAAACACTGTACTCTGATGTAAGCTGACCTCGATAGACATATAATGATGTTCAACATACTTATAAAAATTACTCTCTCATCATTCATTTCTGTGTAAATCTGCATGATTGAAGCTTGCTGACATTAAAGACTGAATATCTGACTGCACCAATGGAGATGATTGGATTTTTTAATTTATCCTGGCAGGATGTGTTGAAAAACTGAATTAGGATGAGGAACTGTGTGAGATGAGTTTTGTCAACTGAGTAAGGAAGTACTGTGGCTTAACTCTGCATCTCTGTATGTCGCATATGTATTTTATAAGCAGTTTTGGTTTTACTCGCCTCAGGGGCAACAGATGGAAATTAGCCAGGGGCAATATCTGGTGCAGGGCATATCCTCTCCTCTGAGAATAATGTTCCTGCACATGGTCTTGAATAAATGAAGACAAACTCAAACCTGAACACAGCGCTGTACAATACAGTGACTTTAAAACTTGAATCCCACACAAAATCCTTTCCTCATGTCTTTTCCTGTCACTTACTGTGTACTCTGTGTCAGCTGTGACAGTGACTTGAATCTGATGGTCACACACTAAATGAAATAATGCACTGGATCTATCAGGGCTATAAAGCTAACAAGGTAACTGTATTATAATTCAGCAATGTGCATTTTCTGTGCTGAATTGACAATTAATTTACAGCCTTTTCTTGTAACTCTTACTTTGCAATTTTATGAAACTGACCTCAGTCTTTCACCTAGCTGTGAGATAAGATTATATAACCAACTGTTGTTATACTGTATTCGTATAAATTTAAAAGACAGGTCAGCATAAATGCATCATAGTGGAACAACCACTTTCAATTTTTTTTTGGAATAAACATAAAATGATGTAGAATGAAATCCAATTAAGATGCAATGTATAGAAAGAGATTTAAAAAAAAAAAGAAAAAGTAAAACACCTGACCTGAAACTGCCAAATGCAGAAAATGGTAGAGGGCCCGACACAAACCCTTGTGGTATCCTGCGTATAATTGCAGGAGATTTGGAGAATGGGTTATTAGACAGTAAGACAAATGTAATGGAAGTTAGTTAAGATCACTGAAACTTGTGAAAAAAAATGTACCCAAAACCACATAAAATGCTACTTTTCATGTATATTCCATTTATTCAACATACACTTGTTACTGAGCGCTTTGCATTTTCAGTAGTCTGACTTGTAACAGTCCTTCAATTCAGCATAAGGGTCATACTTGTTTTGCTACATTAGCTATATTAATTTGATTTTCACTGAAACAGCAACAGATCCTGTTTTTAGAAAGCGCATTAT
This sequence comes from Poeciliopsis turrubarensis, assembly GCA_010277015.1. Lineage (NCBI taxonomy): Eukaryota > Metazoa > Chordata > Actinopteri > Cyprinodontiformes > Poeciliidae > Poeciliopsis > Poeciliopsis turrubarensis. The sequence goes on along the minus strand of VMRN01000021.1, from coordinate 238,971 downwards.
CTGGTGTGCTTTATTTTTTACCCCTATCTCTAATACTGCAGTGGTAAATTTACAGCCTCACATTATTTTATTTTTTAATATAATTAGTATTTTAGAGAAAGCTTGATTATTGTTATTATTCCACTTGTATCTTGAAAGAAAATAAAAACAGCTCTGCTTCAGCAAATTCCAATATGCCAATGACCGTTACGCTGTAAAGTAACTGACCGGAAGTGACGTATTTTCATATTCACTTTCACACTTTCAGTCTTTATCATGCGCATTTATTAGGTGTGGAGTGAGCCCGTTAAATTTTCATATTATGCTATAATTTGTACAAATATATTTTGTTGTTTTACGCTTTGGTTTTTGTGTGTTAGGCGGAGAGGCGACAGTTACGTTGATTTTATTTTGAAAAAAAGTATACGGAAGTCGTAACTGCCGATTCCTTTAACACCCACGCAGAGCGCGTTCATTGGCCAGCGGCGAAGTTTGAAAAGAAACCCGCTCACAGTAGGTACGGCCGAACAAGGATGCGGACAGAAAATGAGAACAAACTGCTAAATTAAACAACTCTCCGGAAGGGTTTACTGTACAGAATTTCTCCAAACAGGTATCTAACTGTAAGTTTACCCAGAGGGTGCAAATATGAGAAAGTTAGCTTAGCTGCTGTTTTGTTTTGTTAGCCTACATTAATCGGTGAACGAGTGACGTTATTGTAAAACCTTGCTAGCTAAAGCTAGAAAGAAAAAGGGTAACGAGCGTCTTAGAGAAGGGTGAAAAGCGATATATAAGTGTGTTGTTTAATTTAATAAGTTAGCTTGCCCCACTGTAAAACGTATTCAGAGTAACTATTTCTTTGAAAGGGGCAGCTTACTTCAAAACGACTCGGAAGTTTCTAAATTCACACAAATCGAACGATCTGTTAAATTAAAAAGTCATTAAGGTGTGTGTGTGTGTAATTCTTTTCCTGTAGGGATTTGAATTGTTGGACACCATGGAGACTACAATCCTGAACCTCCAGAGCCTGTATGATAATCTGAGGACTCATGTTGACCTTATGAATGAGAATATTGAGCCCAGTAAGTGGTTCTGTTAGATTATATGATTTAATCTGGTATGTAAATGCCTGTTGTATTCACAATTTGAACTCTCACTGACAGGTTTCATTCAGATGCTGCAGAACTTTGAGGACTGCCGCCGCAAATGGGCAAGGTCTCTGGATGAACTGGGATCTTGCAAGGATATGCTGAGAAAAGCAGAGATGGAGAGAGGAGCCTTGGATGTGAAGCTGAAACACGCCCGCAACCAAGTGGACGTGGAGATCCGGCGCAGGCAAAAAGCAGAGGCTGACTGCGAGACGCTGGTAAAAAGGCAAACTTTTTGTTTTAGGGCTTACCTTCAAGCAGCTCTTAAATTTTTCTCCACTTGTGTTTTGAATGTAAAGGACCGTCAGATTCAGTTGATCCGGGACCTTTTAATGAGTGAGGGATCCACCAACAGCATCCAGCTGAGTGCTGAACAACGCTCTGCTCTGGCCTTCCTCAATACAAACTGCCAGACAAACAGCCAGAACACCAATCGGAGGTATAAAGATGTTATATACTGTCACTTTCTAACCTGCTGTTTTAGTAGGTTGGTTTTGGTTTTTTACTTGTTCTTAATCTTATTTTTATGTTTTATTAAACACTTTGTTTTTGTTTATACATCTACATTTTATGCTACACCTGAAATTCCCTTCTGTGGGACAACAAAGACGATTTCTATTCAATTCAGTCACATAGCTGGAGTCAAAAACACACATTCCTATTTGATCCTTACACTCAACTTCAATTGGTATCAATTGGTGTTGCATGAGACATGGGTGGTGTGGTGTTTAACAAACCAGTTTTCTTGCTAATTTCTACAGATTGTTGACAATAGATGAGTCTGCCTCCATCTTGTCGGATATAAGCTATGACAAAACCGACGACTCCCTTGTAAGTACTCTAATTTTTTCCAGCATCATCTCCGATCCAGAGAACATTTTCTCCGTAATGGCCCGTTTTGGACGAGTATGTGACTTAATATCTCTTACAGGATTGGGATTCGTCCAACGTCAGGACAGTACGACTCAAGAAGCGAGAAAAGAGGGTACGCTGTGGATTCGTTCACTATCAGGAAGAGAGTAATGAATGAAAATGTGTGGTTAAAAAGGACAGGTGTCAAACTTTGTGCCCTGATTTCAGCGCTCCTCAAGAAATCTCATTGATGGGCCTCCAAGTGCTTCTAAAAGATCACGATCAACAGGCAGAACCTCAGAAAGGGTAAACGTTGACATTTTCTGCAGGTTGTCACCATTGGAATACAATCATTTACATCTCAGTGTTTTATCCTTATTGTTAGCATGCAGAGGTTTCCTACAGCCAAATCTTTGCCTGATTTAGTTTTACTGACTGTGCATTGATGCAACAGGGAAGTGAGACGCTTGTGACAAAGACGACAGTGACTGTGCCTGCGAATGGAGGTCCTGTTGAGGCCATTTCTACCATAGAGACGGTTCCTTACTGGACTCGCAGCAGGAGAAAGACTGGTAGGTTATACTGCATATACGCAGCGTTAACCTACGTTCATGTTGTCTTTATTAATTATCAAATTAAGGACCTGAAGATTAGATGAATTTATCCCAGCTGGTTTTCCCACTTTGATGTGCTTAGCCTATTAGAGCAGTGGGGTCCAATGTGGGGCCTGGAGGCCATTTGTGGCCCTTAGATGCAGTTTGGAGAATTTTTGATTTGTATTAAATTTTCAATGATAAATATATACATAATTTTAGCTTCGAAACAAGTATTTTTATTTTATGAGCCAAGTTTTTCTTTTTTTTTTTTATGTGATAGTCTCCACTGACTTTTTACTCAAAAACAAATTTAAAAGCAGTACAATTAATGGTTTTCAACGACAGTTCTCATTTTTGTTGCTGGGAATAAACTAAAACTGATATCTTGACCATCAATTTAGGAAACTGCAACTTTTTTTTTTATTTTTATTTTTTAATTAAATCAGTTTTTGTGCAGGTAAATAAAAGAATTCGGAATAAAATTATCTTGCATTTTTAACTAAAAAACAACAACAACAAAAAAAATACATTGTGGCTATTGAGTGCTTTAAACTTACGGCATTAAGAAAAATAAATATATATATAAAAAAAACCCTTCAAACATTTACTTTAAATCTAAAGTTTTTTTTTTTTGCTTGCCCAATGTTACAGAAACTTTTGTCAATTTAGGGATGATGTGACATAATTAGAATAATTTTAAACAAACATGGGAGATTACGCTTAAAATGTATTGAAATTTATCTAATCTTGCACTTCTTGTTGTTGGAAAATGTTTTCTGGTGGGATTTATTTGTTTTAGGATAACGTATTGGTTGTAGAAATTCTTGATTGTAGTATAAATGTATTCCTCAGTCAGAAGTTGAAATAATAAGCACCAAAAATCTTATGAAATCTCTCCGTTTAGTTGCCATGGAGTGGGACTCTGAATCTGTCAAGTCTGAGGATGTTTTTAAGGCCCCTGAACATCCTGATGGAGACAATAAAGCTGAGCCCAGCACTCCACAAAGCAAAGGAGGCGTCCGTCTGCACGAGTTTGTCTCCAAAACTGTAAGCTTATCATTGTTGTTCAAAATTAGAACAGTAGCAATATGTTATTTTATGGATTTTAATTATTTTTGTCTTCAATCTATAAATTTGAGATATGCATTTCAGTTAACGGCTGCTTCTTGCAGGTAATCAAACCTGAATCCTGTGTGCCGTGTGGAAAAAGGATCAAGTTTGGGAAGATTTCACTAAAGTGTCGTGACTGCAGGGTGGTCTCGCACCCCGAGTGTCGCGAACGATGCCCGCTGCCATGCATCCCCAACCTGGGTGCCACACCCGTCAAAATCGGAGAGGTATGTGACGACGTCTTTCTCAGCGTTTCACCTGATGCTCAGCCTCAGTTTGACCAGGCTTCCTGTTTGTTTTCCTGTTTGTTTTCCTGCTCAGGGCGTCCTTTCAGACTACGTTCCTGACACGGCGCCCATGATTCCTCCCCTCGTGGTTCACTGTGTGAGTGAGATTGAACAAAGGGGTTTGCACGAGGTGAGCGGCGCTGCACTCTGATTTAATACCAAATTATAAAGAGCATTAAAAACCTCACATTCCTGCAGTTAATGCCTTTCTGAGACGAGAGAGTTGTAACTCTAGTTTTGACATTCTGTTTGTGGTTGTATTTGGTAAATGCTTTAAAATAATATTACAAGATGAATAACTTGTTAACATTGACTATTTTGTCACATTACAGTTTCAAACTGAAATAAATTGAACTTTATTTTGAAAGTACATCGAGTTAAATGTTTGCAGCTGTAATCGCAGCTAAAGATTAAGTTCTTAAAGTTTTATTTCTACTATTCTTTCTGTTTGAAAGTAGACTTCTGAAATGAAAATATATTGTGGTAATTATAAAAACTATTCAAGGCGGGGAAAAATATAGTGATGACCTTTTTGTGCATGTCGCTCTGCTCTACTCTGAACACAGATTCATGCCAAACTTTTTATTTGTAAATCTGTTTTCCATCTTTTGTTGGTCGGAAACCTGAGGCTCTAGAGCCACAAGTGGCTCTTTTAATTTTTCACAGTGGCCCTTAAAGTCCAAAAAATTATAAATGGAACTGACTAATGTTTTTAAGTGCAGCTGTGATAACGATAATAATTATGTGTTTGGAATAATTGCATTTAATTTTCACAACAAAAGATGTTTCAGATCAAATTTTTTAGTCTTTTGGTTTGAAACATGTTTCTTTTTTCCCCTGGTTATTTCTTCAGATATCAACATCACACAAAATAAAATGTATTTATTTCTAAAAGATGCCATATTTTGGCTCTAAATGAGTTTTGTTTTGTCGGACGGAGGGCAAAAATGGCTTTTTGGACTGCCAAGGTTGCAGACTCCTGGTTTAATCACATAAAATCCCAATACAATATTCTCCTTTTATGGATTTTATGAACCAAGAACGTTCAAGTTTTTGTTGTAATGTGGAAAACGACCAACAAGTCTGAGTAGTTTTGCAGAGCACTTTGTGCCTCCGTCACACGTCATCTTTGTACAGTAAAAACGTATTTCAGACGAATGCTTTGGATTTTGCCATTGCTAATCTCTGTATTATTATTTCTTTCTGTTTTTAGTAATTTATCATATAAATGCATCTTTAGGGAATCCCTAACAGAGTATGTTTTATGACTTCCCCCTTTCAGGCTGGTCTTTATCGTCTGTCCGGCGCCGATCGCACAGTGAAGGATCTGAAGGAGAAGTTCCTCCGCAGCAAAACCGTTCCTGTGCTCAGCAAGGTGGACGACATCCACGCCATCACCGGCCTCCTCAAGGACTTCCTGAGGAACCTGAAGGAGCCCCTGCTCACTTTCCGCCTCAACCGGGCCTTCATGGACGCAGCTGGTTTGTTAGCTTTATGTGACTGGTCTGATGGCATAATGTCGCTATACATGTATAGAAATTATTTGCAGCTGTTCTTGAGACAACAGTTGCAGCAGAACCACATCCGAGTTCAGAAATGTACTTAACACGGCCGTTAAATGCAGGTCTATAAGAACTCCTGATTGCTTTTTGTTTTATTTGTTCAATTTAAGCGAAGTGAAAGAAACCTCTTGAGAAAATATTGATCTTTTTCCCAGGGTTGCACCCTGAGTGCTTGTTTGTTACTGTAGGTTTTGGAAATTGCACACTTTGCCTCGTTTCAGCTGAGAAAATTGCTCATTGTCATCCCACAGAGGTTTCAGACGAGGACAACAGCGTAGCTCTGATGTACCAAACCGTCAGCGACCTGCCGCAGGCCAACAGAGACACGCTGGCGTTCCTGATTCTTCACCTCAAAAGGTCAGGAGTGAGAAATACTCCCTCTAATATGTGGAATTTACAGAATGTTTTATTCTTTTAAGAAGCTTTTGCATAAAACGTTGTTTATGAAAACTTAAACTAAATATTTGATATTAAACTTTCTTATTTTAGTTTGCTACAAAATAGCTAAACATTTCTTGAATCCGCGACTGCTGAGGGGAATAACACTTTCTGAGCAACAATGGGATCTTAATTGGTCCAATGAAATCTTGCAGAGTTGCTGACAGTTTGGACACGAAGATGGACGTCAGCAACCTGGCCCGGGTTTTCGGTCCAACCATTGTTGGTCATGCTGTTCCCAACCCAGAACCAATGACCATCCTGCAGGATACCAAACGCCAACCGATGGTAGGTCTGAGCAGACCATCTTAATGAATTTATTTACCGATGTAAAGCGAGGTTTCCCCCAGAAAACTTGCTAAGCCTGGTGATTGGGCGCTAGTCGTTCTTCCAGCGACCCGTCGTGCTTTTCAGTTTAAAAAATGTTTAAATGTTGACAGGAAATTTAATTTATCACTTGATAATTATGTGTTATTGGAAGATTAATACCAACTATAAACATAAAAAAATAAACGATGGTTGCCTGGTGGGGGCAGAAATAAAGCCTGGTGGCCCGTCAGGCTTGTAATACAAGCTTTTACAGGCTTTCAAGTTTAAAATAAAAAATTTCCACAGTTTATTCTTCGAAAAGAAAATTGAAATGTTCAATAACAAATGAAAAAAAGCATAGTTTGAATATAAAAGTCTAGGTGATGGAGAGATACTGCTATTGAATTTACCAGGAATATTTTCTCACTGCAACATATTCCATTTTTCGTAAGAGGCCATAAAAAGTTTACATCTGTTGAGGCTTTGGGCATTTATTGTGTCGTTAAAGAGCTGCCTGAATGGTCAAGTTTATTTTTTGCTGTTCTCTCTTTTTGAGAGCATCAATAATATATTTGAAAATGTGAGTTTTTTTCATGCACTTTGTTGTACAAACATGTACTTGAAATAAACGACACATGTAAAATCCAATGTTGAAAGATTAATATTTTACCAAAACGTGGATGAACCAAACCTGTAAAAGCATAGAAATATTGAAATGAAGAAGCTGCGGGAACTGAGTGATGGACTGTTCCCACCAAGACGCTGGCAGCTGCAGATGTGCCAAAAACACTGAGATGAGTAATTTAAATTGGCAACAAAAGCATCCATCTTGTCCGCTGTTGATCTCCTGTTTTACTCCTTGTCATATTTACAATTACCACTCAGACAGTTTTACCCAAGCGCACACGTCTGCGTGATAAAGTTGTCTCATTGAAATTCCTCTGGCTGCAGACATCAATAAACTGTGCAACTTGCCCGAGGGAAGCAAGCATTTCTTCTTTTTTTTTTTTTTTAGGAGCTGCACTCCAGTGGATTTTATGATTTCATCACTGTGAAGGCATTCCCTCGTCTATTTCACCAGTTAAATTTTATTATTAAGTAACAAACGAGCTAAAGTGCTTTACACCAACATCAAGCCTGATGCCGGAGATTATTTTAAATTTAGAAGCAAACGCTTCTGTAAATGTTTGGATTTAGTCCTGTCATAATAACAAAAGTCGCTGGATGATAAATTATTAGTAATTACTGCGATAAATGATCATGTTTTTGAGACCAATGTTAAAGGTACAATATTGCAAAGTTAATTTTGTAAAGAACATTTGGACATTTTAAATATCCAAGATAAAATGCAGCAATCAAAAACAAATGAAGTGGAAATCAAAATAAAAAGTCTCTAAACAAAATTCCCCTTCATAAAATATAAATCATTGGAATGGAAATTATATATAATACATTATTTAATACTTTGCTTAGTAACAGACTCATACCTTCTGTTTTTGTCGCTTTTTCCAACACGTTTTTCCTTCCACTCAACTTTCCATTGTTACGCTTGCCCATAGCAGTCGATGAAAAGTTTGCAAACCTTATTGATCCCAACAATTGCATGGACCATTACATAATTTAATGGGATTAAATTATTTAAATCATTACACAATTCAATATTTTGACTAATTATATAATTAAATTTTATTAATCAATAATTTGATTTTTGTTTAATAAAACTAACAAAAACGTATTTATAAAAAATCTGAAAGAATTTTTGACTATGTTGGTGAACTATTTATATTCCTCCTCACCATTCAACTTGTCAGTAAACGTTTAGGCATAAAAATAAAAAATTATACTCCCCCCCCCCACTGGCATCAATAACGCCTGGCGTTTTTGCAGCAATACCTGAGTGTATTATGCTTTTACCTCAGTGAAAGTACCCCAGTCTTCTGTTCAGCCATTTGAATTATTTTAATCTCAAGGGAAAAAGAGCAAATGGAAGTACTAGAGTAAAATCAGATAATTAAAAGTTTGGAATGATCATTTCCAATAAAAAAGATGACAGATCCATTGGTTTTGTGTGTTTATTTTTGATCCCCACAAAGTCGGACCATATTTACGGTCAACGAGAATCCCACTGTGGAGTGAACTTCCGCCCTCCTCTCAATAATCCCCTCCCACTCAAACTAAGCCGTGTAATTTTACTCTCCAAGAAGCCATTACTGTCCCACTGAGGCCTTTGTTATTAATTCCCTCTGTCTTGCTAACGGCGAGCTGAATCAGTGCAGCGCTGGTGCAATAAAACGGAGCGATCTGCTAAAATAACTAATTATTCCATTTTCTGTTCAGGTGGTGGAGCGCCTGCTGTCTCTGCCGGTGGATTACTGGAGTCAGTATGTGATGGCTGAAAATGTGCAGCCCAATCTGAATCATTTGATCATCGAGAACGCAAACTGCTACGCCACCCCTGAGAGAAGTATGGCTCTGATTGTCTGTTACTGCAGGACTACTCCATCAGATTTGTTCTGTTTTTTAATTTCTCATGTTTCAGATCATTAAACGCATTTTATGTGGGTCGATAAAAGCTGGGTAAAGACAAATTGCACTTATAAAATTTTAAATATTAAGGGGGAAAGGTTGTCTAAAGAAAAATGTTATGTGCAAAATGGATCCTGTGTGGAAAATATAATTCAACCCACAAGGTGTTTGTACGTTGTGCAACTATTGGCAATGAATCTCCTAGATTGTTGAGATTTTATCACTCATGTTTCAGTTTTGCCATCATAAAAGCCTTTTTTTTTTTTTTTTTTTTTAAACTATTCTACTTTGATTAATTATTTATTCGATTAAAATTAGTTCCAGTCAGCTAACTTAACGTCCGTTTAAACCTTGTTTCAGTGTTGTAGTTTGTCCGCCGTTCAGCAGAGGGCGCCGCTTGACATGTGCAAGTGAGTCCAGTTGATGCAGGAATAAAGATGGCGGGGCCATAATGGGAAAGAGAAACGGACCAAATAGAGTTCGGTGTGGGAACAAAATCCACTTTATGCGGTTAATTGATTTGCTCTGCCGGTGATTTTTGACAGGCCACACACTCCTGGAAAAGCTCCCTGTCATATTTATTAATTTTTTTTTTTATTTGTGTTCAGGGGCCTTAGAATGGCTTTGTAATATTTTTCAGACCGATCAGTGTCAAATACATGACTTTGAAAGTTTGGTTTGTGTAACTAATCAGCTTTTCATTAAATGTGGTTCATTTATTATGCTGTAAAAGGAGGAATTAAGTGAAAAGTGCTACATTGTTAATGTACACTGCTTGTTTTTGTCTTAGTATTTTCAGTCTTTTACAAGTTTCTGGGCGTCTCATGGAGTCCTACATTCGCCTAATCCTACTTCGCCTGTCTTTCTGCAGTGAGCATACTTGGACCGATAACCACACCAGAACACCAACTAAACAAAACGCCGTCCTCCAGCTCCCTGTCTCAGCGAATGAAGTCCACTCTGACACCCCGGTAAATAAACTGAAACTCCTTCACATCCACCATGAAACATTGTTTTTAGTTCATGGATTAAATCTGGGTTGTCATTATTTCCCACAACTCGCAGCTAATGACGGTTTTCGACATTCATTTCAGATTTGGGAGCAAGAATAAATCGACCGTTGGATTTACTCATCAAGGGAAGTTCTTCTCTTCTCCACTCCTCAAATAATCCAGCATATCTCCGACTAATCTCTGTCTATATACTAAAAGACGAGCGGCGATGTAATTTTAGAGAAGATTTTAACCAAATGGTAGGCATCGCTTTCTGTCGCTTTTACTAGATTCAGATCATTAGAAAAATGTAGAATTTTTCTGAAACATTTCTTGACGGAAGAACTGTTTTATGCAGCTGTTGTTGTTTAAAAAGTTCTCCAGTTCAGAAGCTGAACGACTGTAAGGCTAGATTTTTGCATGTAATTAGATGTGCTTATTTTGATGTGTGAGCTTTTAGTTTAACATTCCTGTTTCCTTTGTTTTCTTTTTGTGGTGAATTTCTTCATTACTCAGTGGTTTGTAATCTAAATGTGTAGGAGCATTTAATCCATGTTATTCTTAGCTTCAGATTATCATTACGTCGACAAGATTTTGTTGGTAAATTAATAATTGGACCAGTAATGTTTGTTTTTTTTATTTTTATTTTTTGCTCCTTTTTTATTTTCTCCATTTGGAGGAAAAACAAAAATACATCAAAGTTGCACTGCCAGTGATCGGAGCAGGTTTCCTGCTGGATTATTTCACTCCTCTTTGTAAAATTTATTCTCCGCCATCTGTGTAAAGCGATAATTTTATAAGCCAGTTTAGCAACTGTGGCATTATTTCATCATATACTAACACATTTTGTGTAAAAGTGTTTTTGTTATACTTTATAAAATACATTTCTAATGCCTCCAATTGTCTTGTCTTCACTTCTGCAAGATCTATGTTTACAGGGATTGAAATCATTGGAAATGATTGCATTTTAATTTGGTGCTGATTTTCTGATTCAAACTGCAGTTTTGTAATAAACTGTGATTTAATGTTGGATTAAACCCCTAATTTTGTATATAAAGTTATACATACAGTTGAAACTTGATATTTTCATACACCTAATAAGTTGTTTTTTTTTTCTCAGTCTGAAGATTTAACTCGGTGTGAGTTAAATCTACTTTTAACCCGTCTTGGTTAAAAGCTTCTGGTTTAGCAAGAATTACAAAATTATTTCTAATTACTAATTTCTGGAAAACTTAGCAAGAACCTTCTCTTTTTTTAACATTTTCTTTTGCGTTATGAGTTCAAACATTTTATTTGAGGAGGAAGATTCTTAACACAATTTGTCTGGATTGTGTTAATGCAATGAGTATTTATTATTCCTAATTTCTGAATGACTTGTTGATCTTTGGAATGGAAATAATGGTTAGAAGTTTTGTTGAATTTGTCTTTTGTCAGGTGCATAAACATTTCAAAACCTACCTTGTCTCAAAATACGATAAGACATTAATAACAGTGATATGTAATTGTGAATTGAAGCCATTCCTTTTTCTTCATTTGTATAGATTTTGACTTTGGTGTGGTGCAGAAAAAGTTTGAAAAATGCTTGAATTTTACTGTGAGAAGCGTAAAACCCTGTATTTTAGTGTTTTAAGTCTGAAAGTCTTTGATCTGTTTAAAACTTCAGCTCTACATGTACATCTCATGAACAAAATCAAACTTTCTTTCTCTCAACACAAAATGGACACACCATTAACCATTTTAATTTTGTGATGATTCACTGCATCCACAGCTTGGATATGTAATTATAGTATTTACATTTTTGGAAGGTTTTTATGAGAAAAGGATTCATCAATTTAAGTTTGTAAAGTGTCTGAGGTCACATGTTGATCTGATGTGAAAGATTCCTTAAAGGACTTTTGGAAAACAAGGTTGCAATGACAAACTGGTCAACATTTTTATTAAATTGTTTCTTCATACTTGTGGGTCAGAGTTTTGGAAACATTTTTTGGTTACTTTCTGGCTCATCTTTGTATTTTGTTTTCATACCAGATGAAAATCATGTTGGGAAAACACTGACTCTTGTTTCCACCCATTTATTTTATATTCCATCTGTTCAGTTCTAAAAGTCTCTTTTTTTTAAACTCGTACTCAAACAGATCAGTGCAAGTGTTTGTTGTACAAATGCAAACCACAAGATGACATTAATTCCTTGTTCTGTTTCATCCAAACACAAAAAAGAAACCTATTCGAAACTGTTTGGTTTTGGATTTTTATTGCTTTATGAAGCCAGATTGTTCAGCTGTTAATTAGTTTGTGGTTTTTCTGATTGCTTCCCCTCTTCAGAGTAATTAGCTCATTAAATATTTCTCAAAACTGGCTTCTGTTTTTCCCCAGTGGGGTTTCTGAAGACACAGACAGGAATGATAACTGCTGTTAATGATGCCTCTTCGGTGTCACATCAATAATACTCCTCCTGACGGCTGGTAAACACTTTTCAGCCATCAAACATTATTTACGACAGAATTCATGACTTAATCCTCCATTGATGATGGAATGTCTTTAAGAGACTTTTAGAGTAAAATTTGCCCTGTTGATGCGTACAGTGAATGTAAACGGTATCAAAACTTCGGCCACGGCCAGAGAAGAGGAGTGTTTTTGACGTAGTCCTGGAAGGCTGCCTCCGATCCCCATTTCTTCATCGCCTGCCGCTCCAGGATGGGGATGCCACTGACGTAACGCAGTAAAAACCACACGAACAGCGGAGACGCCACACTCAGGTACTGAGGCCCCTGCATGACGGACGAGGCCGAGAGCCAAAGACCCGACCACTGCAGGATCTCCCCAAAGTAGTTGGGGTGTCTGCTGTAGCCCCACAGTCCACTCTGGATGAATTTCCCCTGTGGACACAGCAGAAACTTTTTGTTTTCCTAGATCTAACAAGGCATAAATTTACCCCATTAATCACAGGCGGTTGATGGAGAGGAAGACTTTTTATTTATCAGGGTTAAATTATTACCAACCGAATTTTCCTTCAATTGAAAATGTTAAACATGTCCATATTGGCTACACAAAACATGTTCACTACCTTTTTGGCACAAAATCATTCTTAGATAGTCTTTTAATCTGGTCCGTTCTGCCTAGTTTGAGCTCCTTTCAGAATGAGCCGCTGTCACTTTAAATCCAAACAACCTGCCGCGAGCCACGACCCCGAACTCGACGTTTACACTCGTCCATGAAAATGGCTGCAATTATAAAACCGTACATCTTTGAAAAGCATCAGCATGTCTACAACAAAACATTTCTCTTTTCCAGCAGCCATTGTACAGAGAATGCAGCTGTAACTGAACATGCTGGAGTTCTGTCTGGGTTGCTAGGTAACGCACTGGAACTCTGCTTGGGTTGCTAGGTAACGGCAACATTGTGACTTTACATTCGGAAGGTTTTTGAACTGGCTCATTATCTAGAGACCCAAAAAAATATTATTAGCTCATAAAATTCTTTAATAATAAAAATGTATATTATTGCCTAAAATAGTTGGGTGTTTTTAGAAGCAGTCGAAACACAAATGCAAGTATTTAAAAGATTTTGCATAATATGTCCCCTTTAAATACAACACAAAGTATTTGTCTTTTTATAATCAAGCTTTTATAATGAGAAATACCAAGAATGTTACTTAAAAGCTGACTTTTCTGCACCCAGATCAAGTTTAATTTGTTAAACTTGGCTATTTATTAGCAAGTGTTTTGGAATAAAGTGACCCAAATCGTGTTTTTATAATTAAAAATAATTTGGCTCAATTGAGCCTAAAAGAAAAACAGTAAACATGAAAAATCCTTTTTAAGTTTTGTATCTACAATGAATAACATCCCTACACTACAAAACTAAAAAAGTTTTGTAGTGTAACTACAAAGTTACAAAGTTAAATCTACTAAAAACTAGATTTTAGTTTTTTTTCTTTATTTTCTTGGCAGTATTTAATAATTTTGGCTCGTGTAACAAAAACTTAGGACACCAGAATAACAAGCCTGCTTACTTACAGCATTATCTGGGTCGCGCTTGAAAAGCCACTTTTGCTGATCCGCAACGGCTTCGGCGGCGAAGCCAATACCCCAAACGGTCCAACCGATGTAGTCCCTGGGCCCCAGAGGCACGTTTCGCTTCTCGGTGTTCAGCATGAGGGTGGGAAGGAGGGTCATAAATACCCACACAGCTTGGAGGAATGGAAACAGATGAATCAGTTTCATTCAGCCTTGCTTTAATCCTTCCATGACAAAAAAAATGCACCTAAAACAGAGTAAATACCGGCCCCTGTCTTGAATAAATGCATATAGGGAGCAAGAAAGTAGACATTGATTAATGCGGGGAGGCTGATCTGCTTCAGAAAGGGAGGAGGTGAAGAGCGCTTTTTATATGTTGTCACAGTAAAACCACAAACTTCAATAAATTTCACTGGGATTTTCTGACGTAGATCAATATAGGAAGATGTGAAGTGGGAGGAAAAAAAATGTTTTTATGAGTTTTTCTCTAATAACCTGAAAACTTGCAGTCAGACCCACATTTTACTGCACAGATCTGTGGCTCTTATATCCAGGGCCGGCACAAGCATTTCTAGGACCTTGAGCAGATTTTCATGGCCTCCCTTCCAGAAGAACTCGTCCCATAAAGCTCAGGCAACCAAAACTGTTCCTGTGGCTCTTATTAGACACTCAACACACACGAAATCAAAGAGCTACTAAAGCCACATAAATTAAATCTCCTGTTTGATTCTGTGAGAAAAGGCGTAATTTTATTGGCCAACCTACAAAGCATTTGTGAACAAACAGAGCTCAAACTCAAAGACAAACTCAGCATCAGACTGTTGCTATGGAAACAAAACCATAGCGACAATCCAACTATGAAGATTGTTCTTTGAACTTTTACAAAGTAAACTTGGCAGCTCCTTAAAATCTTAAATTTAAATGTTGAACAATTCTAAATCTTTCAATTTATGATGAAACAAATCAAATTTAGCAGCATTGATCATCCCGATAAACCAATGCTATATTTACGTATCTGTGGTTTGTGTTCAAATATTAGCGTTCTGGAGCTGCTGACTTAATTTGGATTGAACAGAAGTGCAAATGATTGATATTCATTTTAATTATATATTTTTGATTTGTTGTGTTTAGGACTCCATAGTTGTAACGATGTCTACCCATAACACAAACATGGTGGACCGCCTCGGCCACCAGGCGAGTTTTCTACTGCAAACCCTGATATCTACACATCCATGCCACAAATAAGCTCTACTTTATCTTGAGCGTGGCATAACATCTTTGTAAAGACGGTTTTTGGTTTTAATGTGACAGAAAGTGGTGGTATAACGACTGTAGCTTCCTCTGCAGATACCTTGAACACTCCAGTAAACAAAGAAAGTCCCAGGCCTGTCTCTGACGTTGTTGAACCTGCGGTCATGACCGTCCTTCAAGATTCGCAGGAACAGGAATGTGCCCAGCCTGCAGTGAGAACACGGTTAACATCCGCTTCCATTAACGAAGGCATCATTCATTAACTCCTGACTTTAAAGTCAGACGTTTATTAGTTCCTTATCTGACCTCTCCAAGAACCCGTCCACGCTTCATGTTAACACTGAACTGCTTTGGTTTGCGGCGTTTTGGATCGGCGCTGACTTTCTCACCTGAGCCCCCATGCTGTCACCAACCCGGTCTGCACCTTCTGTCGCGTGTGACTCGCTCCTCCCCAGATCCGACTCAGGTGTGCCAGTAGTATAAATGTGCCAGAGCCTTGAAACCGACAGACAGACAGACAGAGCTGGATTACAGAAATTATGGTGTGGAGCTCCACTTGCTGCAGGACAAGGCGTGTCTAATAAATCTTTTACCCAGGGCGCTGCAGACAATTGGGTCCAAAGTTCAAAGTGGAGCAGAGAGCAAGAAAAGGACGAGTGAGAAGAAGCGTCAAGGTGATTCTTCAGTGGGAAAACAAATATACTTTTTACACCTATCAACAGGTAAACTGCAGCTTTTGGAAAAGTTGAAGAATTTAAGTTGAAAATTTTAAGATCATCTGAATTATTTTGAAAATCTGTGACTTATGATTGGACTTTTCCTGCACCATTTCCTCGTGAGTTTGGGCAGAAGTCCATTTTGTCATCAAATCATTGTTTTTGTTCTCAAACATCTAGTAATTTTGTTCAATGAACGAATGATTTGCGAGGTGCGTAATGTTGGATTTGTTCACATTTGTAATCAAATAAAAGAATCGGTTAAAGTAAGCGGGAAAAAATAAAATAAATTACAGCAACTTAAAAATCACACTCCAGTTAATATTGCTGTAGCAGTTTTAACTGGGTCTAAACTGCTGCAAAAGTGCTATTGGTTGCTATAGCGATACGCAGAATATTTTTTTTCTAAGGAATAGCGATACTCAGAACCATTTTACTTGGGCAGTGAGCCCAAGTGAGGGCAGTTAAATTTGAAAATGGCACCATAAAAGTTCAGGACATTTAAGAAATGTTTCACATACGTGTCCAAGCTTGGAAGCTGCAACTTTGAGAAAACTGTGTATCCTAACTCTGCCAAAAATCTACAAAATTATTCTCAATCAATAACCTTGTGACCTATTTTCTTTCTGATTTCGGCACGTCAAATATCCTTTATGCCACTCTTCGTGATCGAATGGACAATTCTTTATAAGAGTTGAAAAAAATCTAAGCCTTTTTACAACTGCTGACCATTTTTTACCATTTTTCTGCTGGTATTTTGATGATTTACATTTTGGTGATGACCTCTGAAGGTCTCTTTGCCATCACCCTAATCTGCAGTTCCCTCTGCCAAACATTAGCAAGTTAGTAGCTACTAAAACGACTTTAAGCTTAAATCTGCTTAGTATATGAAAAATTAGGGCTTTCTCTTTTAAGAAAATGTTAAAGTATAATATTCTATCAAAGTATCATTAAAAATATTGATCCAGTAAAGCCCTGTATCATATAGATAATATCATGTTATTATTTTTACATTGTGCATATTAATATTTAGTTGCCTATTATTTTGTTTATGTCATCATGTGACATGTTCATTTAAAAATGTAAATGTACTAAATAAACAAATGACATTGAAATATTAATATATGGGTTTCTTGGTGCCCAGCAGCGCTCCTGGTCCCATGATCGCTTTGTGTGCCTCTGCTGCTGGAGGCGCTGATTGGTTCTGCTAAAGCTGAAGGAGGAGTTTTACCTCTAGACTCGTTTCACAACAAATCCACTTTAGATAACACCAGAACACAGCTTTTGTAATCATTAAAATCACTGCGCATAAAGCACCTTTTATGTCAAAAGAAATCACGTCAGACTGAGCTCTTCGTCTTCCAGTCTGAATTCAACTTGCTCAAATGAAAACAGACGCCCTGCTTTACCTGCCAAGTCGTAAAACTTCTCGGTTCTGAAAGCTGCAGCCAGAGCCCAGCCGGCCCACTGGACCCCCAGATCGGTGAGGGCGCATTTGACCAGAGTGCTTCCCATGATCAGGTCCTGCAGCGCGGCGAGCAGCGCGGCGATCTGAGCGCCTGTCATGAAGCCACGCCTCCAAAAACCAGACAAATGCTGAACAGTTTGGGTGAAGTTCACCGCCGCGATTCCACAGGAAGCGGGCCCGCAAGGAACTCTGGGTAGTGTAGTTAAAAGAGCGTCTGCTCTCAGGACTGTGGACAAGCGCCTATCGGTGCTGTGGATGCGAACACATCTGAACAGGAATAAATATTCGGCAAAACTTTTCTGAAGAAAAAAAAGGGGAAATTGAAATTTATGATTTTGAAAGGTTGAAGAGAATTTTTTTATTTGATTAATCCAAGAAAATTTATATAAAAACAAAAACATTTCTGAGTTTTTGCCAGAAATTTACGCCTCTTTTTAATAAATAAATAAATAAATAAATAAATTTCTAAAATTGGAATTTTTTTACTACTTTTGAACATTTCTCAAAATTTCAGATTTTTTTCTTGTAAATTCCCAACTTTACAATTTTTCAAACATTTTTTTAGATTCATCTCAAAATTTCAGATTATTTTTTAGTAAATTTTCGACTTTACACTCAGAAATGTCCTTGTTTTTATCTAGAATTTTTTTAGATGATTCTTTTTGCCAGAAACGTACTCATCCTTTATTTTCACCTCTTGTAACCAGATTAAACAGTTATTATCGATAACTATTAATTATTTAAAGTGGCAATAAATAACTACTTAGAGAAATCTTAAAATAAGTTTAATCTTTCATTTCAGTAAGATAGTAAAAAGTCTAATTCTCTAACAAATTCCCAAAATATACATCTGTGTCTCATTATACTTAAAATATGTATCTCATAAAGTATTTTTTTGTGTTTTTCTCTCAGGAATAAACACGTTCAAACATGGCAGACAGCACAAGTCCAAAAGGCAACTCAGGTGTTTTTGCTAAAAAAGTGCAAAGACAGCTGAGCAGAGGCAAAGAAAAGGTGCAAACTTTAGGATTTCTTGTTTCTCAAAAACCAAAAGAAGGAAAGAAAGTAGAGATTTAGATGATTCTTTATTTTACTGCAGGTGATGCAAAGGCTTGGAAAGTCAATGGAGACGAGAGATGATCAGTTTGAATGTTCCCTCCAGATGTTCGTCGACCAGCAGGTAACAAAACCTTAAGCTCAATTATTCTCAATAATCACAAATACGCTCTAAATCTGTTGCAAAAGTATTTGTGTCCCTTAATCTACATTAGGTTTACTTCACAATGACCATTTTTAATGTTTTCTTTGGTTTTTATGTGGTAAAACAACAAGGAGTAGCTCATGCTTGTTAAATTGAAGGAATGAAACAGGATTTTTGACATTTTGTATCAATTAAATATTGAAAATTCAGCCCCCCCTGTACCATGATATCCCTAAATAAAAGCTCAGAAAAACATACTGCCATCAAAAGTCACTGGACAACCTACATCTATAGCTATAACTGGAACGGTCCAGTCAAAGTCTGGACCTAAATCCAATTGAGAACAAATGGAAAATTGGCATAGAGTGTTTTCACAAAATATGGAGTATTTCTGACAATTTTCAGATTTTTTTTTTTAAATAAATGTTTTAAAAAAGAGATCCAAAACAACTAAGCATCATTTTTCTTGGTTCTTTATTTTGGATTTTGCTGTAAAATCCTGTCAAAATACATTAAATCTTTTGCTTGTGCCCTGAAAACAATCTGTAAAAATCCAAGGAGTTTGAATACTTTTGCAAGGCAACACATTAAATCATTGCAAATTCCTTTTGTATTTACAGACAGACGGGAACCGGATATACAAGGACTTACGGAACTACATTGATGCAATAAGAGGTATGAAGTGGTTGTTTGCACATGCAGCAGAGATGTAGATTTGTGCCATCTGCTGGTCTCAAATAAATCATTGTACCTTTTGCAGACATGCGTGAAGCGTCAAGACGCCTCTCTCAGTCTCTGTTTGACGTTTATGAGAGCGACTGGGCTGGAGAGGAAGACCTGGGAGCCATTGTTGAGGTTAGTGACAGAGAGAAAACAGCAACATGCATACAACAGTTTACAGAATATACTTTATTGATCCCCAATTGCTTATTAATTAAAAAGCGACTCCATCCACGGTGTTAAATTCTAATAATTAAGGAGAGGTAGAAAAATCAGGGTTAGAAATCGTACTTCTCTCTGTGTTAAAGCTGCAAAATGTAACTTTTATAAAAATTATATTTTACATATTTGTTGAAACTGTCATTATGCCATGAGACAAATAATCTGCAACCAAATCAAGCTTCTCTGCTTTCTCCCAGTGATAACTAGAAACAACCAATCAGAGCCTGGAGTGGTTTCACAAAATGTTGAGTATTTCTGAATATAAATTTCCACCACAATTTTCAGATTTTTCTTTAAATAAATGCTAAAAAAAATCCCACAACTATGCTTCATTTTTCTTCCAATTCACAATTATGAGACCTTTGTGATGGTTTTTAGCGCTGTCAATCACAATCTTATGTGGTGCTGCTTTTTCTACCTTTGTCTCCCCTCTTGCTGTTACGCTGCAGCTAGCATAGCATGTTGAGAATGCTAGTGCTAGTTAGCATAGCCAGCTATGACAGCAGATAAATGCCTTTCCTGTAACTGTAAGTTGTTTCTCCGCCATAAGAACATTTAGCAGCGAGTACACGCCGTTGATTGACAGTGTTAAGACCCGCCTCCTGGCTCTGATTGGTTGTTTTTGGTCGGGAGTGGTGCATTTCTTCAGATGGCGATAATAGCTCAGGGAAGAAGTGAAGGAGGTTGATCTTTTTATAGATTATCCGTCTCATACTAAACTATCCTGATATGGTGACAGTTTTGACAAATATGTAAAAATATATATTCCTTATAAAAGTTACACCTTCAGTGAATAATTAATGTAATGTTTATGCCGGGCCTGTTGATGAAGGGCGAGGACCTCCTGTGGAACGACCACGAGGTGAAGCTGCTGGACCAGGCCGTCCGCACCATGGAGTCCTACGTGGGACAGTTCCCAGATATTCGGGTAACGCTGGGAAACTGAACTGAACATGCGGACAAAACAGAAGCATGAGAACGAATTCACATTTCTATGAATCTACCTTTAAACTTGTAGGAGAAAATTGCCAAGAGGGGAAGAAAACGTGTGGACTACGACTCGTCCCTTCACACCCTGGAGTCTCTGCAGACAGCCAAGAAGAGGGACGACATCAAGATAAGCAAGGTCTTTGAAAGAGTATTAACAATCTTAGAAGGTTTTTTTCTTGCACTTTCATCTGCTTAAATATCCATCCTTTCACTCTGCAGGCAAAGGAAGAGATGCTAGTTGCCAAAAACATCTATGATGGCATCAACAATGAGCTGAAAGAGGAGCTGCCTGTCCTCTATGACAGGTCTGATAGCTTTCTTTGCAATGTTAGCCTTTCCTCTTTCCTGTCTTTTTAGATTAATTGTGTGTTTTTCTCCCTGTAGCCGCATCGGATGTTACGTAGCTGTCTTCTCAGCTGTGTCTAATTTGCGAGACATCTTCTATAAGGAAATGAGCACGGTACGTCTCGCTTTGAAGTGAAACACAATTATAACGTGCAGAGATTTTCTTGTTTTGACCACCCGTGTCCTCTTTCAGCTCAATCTTGATCTGCAGAGTGTGATAAAAGAGCTGCAGGCTCAGCATCCTGACAAAACGTTTGCTGTGAGGGGGCTGCAGAGGTACGTTTTGCCCTCTAGGCTTTACATACAGTTGATTAAAAAAACAAAACAGAAGGTTTCACATGGATTTAGCGCAGCTGGAGGTTTATTGAGCCGTAATGGATCAGAAAAATATGCTTTTTTTCTTGGAACTTTCTTTAAGATGCAATTTTTGCTTTGCAAAAGTTTTAATATCAAATGAATTTCTCACATTTTGATATCGTATCAAAAAAGTACAAGTTCAACCGGCAGATTATTTTCACTTAACATGGGCAAATTGTCTTGTTATAAGTAAATTTATCTGCCAATAGAACTAGTGCTTTTTCATCACTATTAAGGAATTATGTACTTAAAACAAGCTTCTACATCTTGCTGTAAGTTAGTTTTGTTGTATTTCAAGTGTACTAAGATATTTATGGTAGAAATTAGACTAAAAATACTTGGTAAGATTTAATGTTTTTGCAGTGCAATGGCTGCTGGAAAAGACAAATGTTTTGTTGTTGACTTAGCATTTAGAAACCACATTCTGGTGTGCAGGAGGCCCCACTTCTGCTTTTCAAAGATTTACAGTTGTATAATTATGCATCTCTTTGAACACTAATTTGGCCAGCAGCTTATTTGGATTTAAAGTGACAAGATGCCCTAAAATAGCTAAATCTGAACAATCAGAACAGACTAAAATCTCATTATATAGGAATGACTGGCAAAAATAAATAAAATGAAATTATGAACACGTTTTGTCTATCCCATAACTACCCTAAAATATTCAAAGAACAATAAGTCACCTATAACTCAGAGGAGGATGAGTTTTCAGAACGCACACAGTTTTCAGGTTTTTATTTTTCATAATTGTTTAAATTGATGCATTAATTTACTTTTCCTGGTCGTTCCCATACATTTGTGGCTTTAACCAAAATTTGCTGTGAAACCTTTGCAATGCACTGCAGATATAAAAAGTTGCCACATTCCTGTAAATTATTTCAGGTACGGCTCCCTGAAGAGACGGACTCTGCTGTCCCCCAGGGCCTGGAAGGCCAGTTTTTCTGAATTTCACCGGACCTACAATCCCAGAATGAGCCTGCGGTCCAGTCTCAGGTCTCCGGATAAACCCCGCCACAGCACTCTGTCCAGAGAGAGCAGCACACTCGGCTTCTCCTCTCGGTCGTCCACCCTGAGCAGAAGCCTGACCGAATCCAGAGAGCTGGACACGACTTCCTGCCACTCCGAGAACCAAAGCTCTGTGGCGCAGGAGGAAGCTGGAGCGGGAACATCTGGGAAAGAGAAGTCCGGAGCAGCCAGCGGTCAGGGCGAAGAGGGGAAAAGCTCCAAAGAGGCAGAAGATAAAAAAGATGGAGAAGAAGCTCCACCAAGTGAGAGCAGCTCTGAACTGAACAACTCCTGCGAGTCGGAGAGCTTGGAGCTGCAGCTGTCCGCAGCCCGCAGCGAAACGCTGCACATCGAAGAAGAAGAAGAAAATGCCTCTGCAACCCTTGACTCCCAGAAAGCAAGCGGTCTAAAGAATGGCGACGTCAGCGGGTTGAACTCTGACCCCAGTCAACTGCACATTCCTCACAAGGTTGGTCTCCAAATTATCTTGCAGCTGAGGCATGCTGGTTCTATTTCTGGTTTGTTTTTTTCATGATATAACTCTTGTTCTCGTTAGGACGGTGCTGGAGAAAAACAAGCGTCCCACGACTCAAAAACCACAACAGTTTAAAGGTTTTATACTTATTTTTTTTTCTTCATAAATTCACATTGCACTTTGCTTGCAGTTTACTTTTAGTGTTTGACATTTTTTCCCCCTTCTGCCTGAACAGAAGACTGAATACGACAGCTGGTGAAGAGGCAAAAATAAAAAAGGATGAAGACAGCCGGGCAGACGAGTCCAACTGTTGTTTAATGACTGATGTTTCCTGGCTGTTAGTTTTCTCATTTATCTTTCAATCAAATCAAGTTTGCCCCAGGAAAATTTCTCAATTTAATAAAAACAAACCAAACAGAAACTGTTCTTTAATAATCAGTTCATTAGTATAAACGCACATTGTGCTTAGCTTCTGTTGTTAGAAGAAACTGAACTAAACTGGTAATTTTTATGTTTTACTGACTGTAAGGCCAAAACCAAACGAGATGAGTCAAGATTGTCAGGCATTAATAACATCTTACACATTTTATCATTTGTAGAAACATTTTTAACATTTATTACAAAAAAATCTAAGAAGTTAGAGTTTGCAGTGCAGCTGTATGTTTTGGGTTTGCTTAATAAGAGATGAAATAGCTTTTTAAATTTGTATAATTCATGTAAAGTATAGTGTAAATGTGTACACCTTGAACATTTTCCCATTTTGGCCGCATTACAACCTCTAAGTTTTATGTTTTTATTGCAGCTTTGCTCTGACAGATCAACACAAATCTGGACATAATTGAGTAGTTAATGATGAGAATCAATACACGGTGTTAATTTTTTTCTACAGCTATGCATGAACAAGAAATAAAGCTGTAATTGATCAAACTTAATGTTGTCACAGATTCTCTATTCAAGCAGCTGGAGTTTGACAGAATCAGTCTGAAAGATGAAAATGCTTCAAAGTGGAGAGCATGTCAGGCTAAACAATGCATTTTGAATCTGAGAATGCTAATTCTGGTTTCTTTTAAGATTTGAAATCACTTATTCATAGAAATATACCATAGAAATGCCCAGATAGATTAATGTATGTCTCTAAAACTCATACATTTAAAGATGAATATAAATTATAAAAGTGCAGTGTGTAAGTTAAAAATGACCCAGATTCATACGAGAAAACCAAATTAGTGAGTCCTATCAAAACCGGCCAAAATGCATTGGCACTTTGCTTTGGTACCAAGTGCATTGGTACTTTTTGCACTTGGTGCAACCCAAACATTTTGACTCCCAAAGTTTGGGTTGGGACTCTATTTTGATCACAAACATCAATATGGAGTCTTGAGATACTCAAAAGAGTACTTGAATAAAAGTACTCTTGAAAAAAAGAGTACTTTTTTGAAAGTACTCTTTTAAAAGTCCTCTTTTAAATAAGAGTACTTATTCATTAATAAAAGATTACTAGGTGTTTTAATGGTATGTCAACGGTTTCATTCATTCATTCATTCATTCATTCATTCATTCATTCATTCATTCATTCATTCATTCATTCAAATAGGCCACAACTTGACCGTTGGCTCGAGCAGCGCCACTTCCGCGTTCACTTGTTGGGCCGCACTTTAACCAACAGAGTCGCGCATCTGTTTCATAGAGGATCTCTGAGGCAGAACAAGGGGAAAGGGAGGGGCGGAAACGGCGAGCGTCTCCCTCCCGACTCGCCAGAAACTGTCTCCTCTTACTGTGTTTCACCCACGCAGTTAAGTTTCACGGAGTGGAGTCAGTCGGAGTTAAAACCTCAGAGCCCGAAAAAACAGCAGAGACTGTTTGCTGTTTGTTTTTCCCGCCGCGAAAGAAGAAAGTTGGGTTGTTTATTCCGTAGTTGAGGTTTGGAGTCGCGGTTGTTCCTCAGTTGTTGCTGCGCCCTCAGGTAAGCCCAAACAGCAGCTGCGGTGAAACAATGATTGATTCACTGATGGCCGGAAACGGGCTGGTTTTATTAAATTATGGAGCTTAGTCCACTTTCTGGTCAAACAAGTTGGTGTGAAAGAGGTTCTTTTGTTTGTTGTATTTTTTAAAGGTCATTCGTTTAACAAAGAAGTTCAGCTGGTTGCAAAGCAGGAAATGTTTGTTTGAGCACCGCAACTTGTTAAAAATTCAACTAAATTGTTAGTGAAACTCGATGTTTGTTTAATTTGTGCCTTTCTTTCAGGTGGCCAAACTCACCCAGCTTTCACAATGAATAGTAAGTTCACATTTTGTTTACATTATGCATATATTAAGTCATTTTATGATTTATGAGTATTAAGTCTATGAATGTTGTTAAAGGCATAAGGAAACTTTTGACTCCCAAAGTTTGGTTTGGGACTCCATTTTGATCACAAACATCAATATGGAGTCTTGAGATCCTCTTGAAAAAATAACCTAAACAGCAAGTCGACTGCATGTGTTTTATAGTTTATATACTGTGTATATATATCTAGATATATCTATATATATATCAGGACTTGAATAAATAAAAGCAGCATATTATTTAGTAAAAATTCAGGCTGTGCAGATATAACATTTTGGGTCGATATTTAATATTATTGCTATTAAAACTGACATTTTTAATATTTCTCAACTGTTTTGACACATTTCAGGAAACAAATGACAATAAGATTAATATTTATAAGTTTATTTATGAGTCTGTGAGGGATATGTTAAGAAAAAAAGAATGATTCTGGCTGATATATTGTGCATTATTAGTGAAAATCCAACCAAAAGTTTTATGTTTTCTGGGTTAAAAGCCAAAAACTTTGGGAACCACAGGATTATAAGTTGGAGTTGCACAGTTTGTGTCTCCAGATGCCAATAATATATAGTAATGAATGCATATTTTCATTATGCATGAAACATTTTCACCAGAGCATTTAAAGAACTTGTGCATTGGGGGAAAATTAACACTGTTTGGCTTTTTAAAAGCTAAAATGAAAGTAATTCCCATCTGTCTGTTGACTGAAAATCACTGAACTTTTAAAACAATGTCATGTCATGAAATATTCAACAAGCAAATTAATAATCAACTCCTTTAAGTGGCTGCAATCGTTGACTTATTATATAGCAGAATACATCCTCTGCAGTGGGAAAATGCCTAGAACTTTTTATTTTAGCCCAAAGGTCCCGTTTTCAACTGTGAAATATGTTTTCTTAGATAATTCAATGTTTTTGTTGGAAATTCTTGTAACTCCAACCACCAATAGGAAATAAAAAGCTGTTTGGTTTAGGGTGTGGTGCAGCCTGTTGGCGAACAACCAAGCACACATTTGCAGATGGTAGCTGCCAGAAATTCAAATGAGCTGTTTTAGCAGCTTTTGGTCGGAGTTTAGACTTCAGGAGGGATTTTTGTTGATTTTTCTGGTGTGAAATTCAGGAAGCTGCATATTAGTTCCTGTAGGTCACATTAGAAAATCTTATATAATGAGAAATAAGAGCTAAAGGCATTGACCTTCAAATATGTCTGTATATTTAAAATTTAATGCTGAAACAATTCAAACACTTAAACTTTTAGAAATTAATGTATATTTTTGTCAAAATCAGCAGCCAGAAATAAAATATTCATTGTGATAAGTATAGCCAAAATAATTTTATTAGGGTCAGTGTAGATAAAAAGTAAGAAATATGACCACCAAAAAACTGACATTTCTAGATTAATTTCCCATTTTTACAAGAAAACTGGAACATTCTGCGAGTCATAGATTTAAAAAACAGAATAATTTTCCAGAATTTTTTACATTTATTAGAGAACATAATTATGTTCTCTGAATATACTAGTATAAAGAGATAATTTTCCTTTTATGATTTCTCTACATCAAAAACTTTTTTTTTCTTGTAAATATGTAAAATAAATGTAGAAATGTTTGATTTTTGACAGTAATTTGCTCCTTATTTACTCCCTAACTCCATTATTTTCTGCTTTTTATCTACACTTGCTTTAATACTCTGTCACAATTTCCATCTCCTTCAAATTCAAAATGCATATGAATGTAAAAAACCAATGAATCACTAAAATTAGGACCAGTCTGATCAATAAAACATATTTTACAGATTATTGCATGTTACTGTCCAGAAATTCTGCTGCTCTCTGAAATATTCAGAGCAGCAGAACAGTTATTGCTGTTTATATATATTTTACTAAAGTCTTAACAAGAGAAAGAGGAATTAAATCCTACACTCAAATAGAAAAGAGAAACTTTTTCAATACATATTTTCTTTTTTTAAACAAACAATGGGTTATGTTACAGTCCTGATCCAAAATAATCAGATTACCTCATCACAACATGATGTGTTGTTGCACAAGAAGCTCTTGTTCGTTGAGATTCTGTTTTCTGACATTTTTAACGAGCTCCCTTATCTTCCAGGTACAGATCTGAACTCAACAAACGCGTTTACACAGCAAGCTGTGACGAGCTGTGAGTATTCAGCGTTTAACAGATAAAGTTACCAAAGTGCTGCTTTTTCTTTTCAGAGCTGCGACTCGGCAAACAGAAACTCTATCACAACCTCAGAGTTTGTTCCT
The DNA here is from genome assembly GCA_010277015.1 of Poeciliopsis turrubarensis. NCBI lineage: Eukaryota > Metazoa > Chordata > Actinopteri > Cyprinodontiformes > Poeciliidae > Poeciliopsis > Poeciliopsis turrubarensis. The sequence continues at coordinate 211,815 of VMRN01000021.1, read as the reverse complement.
TTTCATAAACATATTTGTTTTTCTGCAGATTCAACTTTGTGGCCGACAGCTTTTTCTAAACAAGAAAAGGACGACGTTTCTTATGGTAACACCTTCACTCCTTGTTTTTCACTGCAATCCAAACTTAATGAAAAGTAATTTGACTGCATATGCATTTAATCAGGTGCTTGAAATCCTTGAAAATTTCAATTAGTAGGTTTCAAGGTTTCAAAAGTGCTTGATTTCTGTATACAGTGGTTAATATTCTGGCTGTGCCGTTTTTAAACAAATATTTATGAGTAAAGACTCGTTACAGAACTGATTCATATTTAAACATTTAATTTGAGCTCAACAAACAGATTTGTTAAATGTAGTCAATATTTATTATTCCTAATGACTCAATAAGTTATTGATCTGTGTAAATGTTACATCTGTTGCCCATTTACAGTGCATTCCATGTGAATCGCAGTTCATTCTCGATTGGAGCTATACCTGTTTTTGCATACTTTTTCCTTCCACTAAACTTTCCATTTAGTTCGAATGCCCTTTTGTAGTTAAGCCACAAAAAGGTCAACTTATTGACCTTTTTGTGGCTTAACTACCTTGTTGAGGGGAAATCTGTTGGATAACTGTAGTGTTGACATTTTTCCTTATTGTGCAATTTGTAATATGGCTAAGACGGAATGATTAATGGTGATGAATCAATTAATAAATAATCAACTCATTTAGTAATTGATCATTTTACTACAGTACACAGACTCAAAAAAAAAAGAGTGAAAGAACATACTCAGAGGAGTAATTAAGCCAAAACAAAACTTAAATGTGTTTAATTTAAACATATTTAACTCAAACCGAAACTCAATCATATTTAAGTTTTGGCTTAAGTAAGAGAAGGAAAAACAGAGATAGTTGCTTTTAACATTAAAAAACTTTCTGTAAATATGTTCAAAGTGTGTTTTAAAAAGAAAATCTATTTAGCACAGATGATCAAGCTTGCACTAAAATCATATTTTATTGTATTTTAGGCAATAAAAGTTTTATTTTCTTTTAAAAAGGAACATAGATTTTTTTCTTTCTGATCTTGTAAAATAAAACAAAAAGACTTTAGTGGTTAAATGAAAAATCTGAAGAATGTGACAATTTAAAAAAAAAATCATTTTTCATTAACTATAATTAAAATCAACAGAAATAAACACTCCTTAAATGTATGAATATGTGTAATGGGTCTGAGTTTCACTGCTTTAATTGAATTACTGCGACACTGAGATGTAAGTATCTTTAAAACACAATATCTTTCCACAGTGGTAACAACAGCAATCCCTGCAGGAGACCAAAACACAATTATTGGAGGTATCAGTTTTTACTCGAGTTACTTTTCTTGTCACTTTTAGGACACAGTTGGATTCTAAAGTCATTCTTTATTTTATTTTTCCTTTTAGTGGTCGTATTTGCCATGGTGGTGACGTTGATTGTTATTGCTTTCATACTGTACCGGTACATGTGCAGCAACAAAGGCGACTACAAGACGACGGGGGAGCCGGCTCCAGGAGATTATTTTTATGACGAGCCCAACAAACCCGGTGCGAGTGAAAAGAAGGAATACTTCATATGAACCTGGGAGAAGATGCTGGCTAACAGAAAAATAAAGATGCATGTGTAATTTAAAAAAAAAAAAAAAAAAAAGAAGAAATGGGATGGATTTGCCACTGGAAGAGAGAGGGGAGGGGATATTTTTAAGAAATTGTCCCAGGAGTGAAACCAAAGACAGGATCAGGACTGTAGCCATGAATGTTGATGAATGTGAAGCAGCTGAAAGACAACGGGCGTCTATCGACAACCACAGCTTGGTATGAAACAGGTGGAAGGATTTAAAACATGTCTACAGCCAGCGATAGGATCACAAAACATTCAGCAACCGTCACAAGATTACTCTGACACTATTATTATTATAATCATGTTACTCAGTCTCTTGCTTCCCTCAGACTGTGTATTTTTTATCAATCTCTCAGGCATGCTGTGTTGGCTGTTACATTTATGTTGAATTGCTTTTCTTTTTAATTAAAAAAAAAAACTGACGATACAGAAACTGCTTTTGTTGCACCTGATTTAATTTTCTATTTAGAGTTACTCAAAACTTTTTTTAATGTGTGGAAGATGGTAAAGAAAGTATGACCATGTTTTTTTTTGGTAAAATTGCTCCATTACACTTTATGAACAGTGACATGTTTGCCTACTACAAAAAAGGTGTTGGAAAATGATTATCTAAAATATATTTAAAAAGCTTTATTTGCACTAGTTTAATTAATAAAAAAAAAGTCTGGTTATGAGAGCAAGAAATTTAGGTGTCACTTTTTCTACGGAAACCTATGACGAGGATTCTTTTACACATTTAAAATTTTATGAAATTGTACATAATTTTCCAAGGCACTGATTCTCTCCATGCTTTTAAACATGGAACCATAAATGTTTCACATTTCAGTTCCGCAAAACCTTCACTGCTGGCCACAAATAGGAAGTGAGCACAAAGATTACAGGTCAGTTCATTTGTAAAAGTCAATCCTAAAGAAGTTAAGTAAAATGAAGCAAAGATTTTGCTGTAGCTCATGTTTTAGAGTAACTGGATATGATTTATACGTTAAAAATGGATTGACTTTGTTCATGCAAGTGAAATGCTAATAAAGCTAAAGCCGCACAATATTTGAAGATCTTGCAAGGGCGATATTATTAAATATTGTAATATCAGTCGCGATATTCCTCCTTTATTTGTGACGTTAAGCTTCGTGGGACGTATCTCCCGTGTGAAACGTCTGCTATCGCGAGACTCCGTCCATTAGCATGTAAAATGCTAGCTCGCTTACGGAACGTCTGGTTCTTGCTTTGTTTACTTTGATTCGTTCCGATAGAATTTTTACCGGGCCAATCGGCGGACAGCAGAAGTTGTGAACGATGACGTCGCTGTTTTCGAATTGTGGGTTACCTGAGCAACAGCAATGGAGAAAGTGAACGGATCCGGTAAGTGTGTGTTGATCACAGATATCGAATTAACATCAACAGCCAACTTGTTCAGCTTGGAACTTCTGTCTTCGCAGGTTTACAATTTTAGTAAGCCCTTTAGCATCAACATGGCGCATTAGATTAATTACAAATTTTAGCAATAGGGTAACATTTTAAATGTCAGTGTCTTTGACGTGACGTAAAGCTGAGTGAGAAATACTGCCACCTGCAGATGGGAGCTGGTATAGTCACTTAAATCCAGTGTTTTTGTGGAAAAATCGCAATATGTTATCCGTGGAATCGCGAAAAACTGGAGCGGCTGATTTATGTAATTTGGAGTCTAGGGGGCCGCATAAAAAGCTAGTGAGGGTCTAATTTGGCCTGCGGGCCTTGAGTTTGACACATGGGTTCTAGAGATTTTGTACTGGGAAGCTAGTTAATTAAACTAACAAATAAAACATGAAATGTTTATGTAAGTTTAAGCATAAAGTTTGTGTTAAAATGCTCCGCTTTACAAAGATTTTTTTTTTTTTGGAAATAGGAAGCATGTTTATTAAACTAATAATCGAACGTGGCAAAAACCAAAATAAAAAAATAAATAAATCTCAGATGTTGTCAACATAAGAAACTTTTTACTATTCTACCAAGGGACTACACAAATGCATACAAGAACAAACTTACCACATTTCAAATTTCCAAAATAACCTTTATTCTAAACTTACATTTTAAATTTTAAGTTTAGTATAAAAAAGTTAAGTGCACCTAAGTTCTTTTTTTTTTTTCAAAGTATTTCATCCTTGACATGTCTCAGCAAACCGTAGTGACACTCATCTCCTTTAGTAATCTTAAAAGATAGAATGTGTACCAAAGTACGTCACATCACTTTAGTACATACATCTATTTTACAAAATGTTGTAAAGAGAATCCCTGAACTATAAATGTCCATAATCCTTCAACAAAGAATGTCCCGTTTGCTGGCTGTGGTTGGCATAGCATCTACTAGTCAGCTGTGAGTTTACAGTACTTCATAATGCTGGAATGAAGCCATTTAAGCTGCTTTACAATCGGAGCAGAGATGGGGAAAAGAAGAAAACTTCCGTTTGAGTTACAGCTGGTAAAGTTTTGATAGCTGTGGCCTTTTTGTTTTTAAAAAAATAAAAGGTTAAGCTGCCTGAAGTGACAGCAGGAGTTGGGTTTTTTAAAAAAACTTGTCATATAAGAAGAAGGAAACAGATTTCCTGAAAGTTGGTTTGGGATTTAGTTATTATTTAGATCACTAAAGAGCCAACGTTTTGACTTTTGTTTCTGTTAGCCACAGCTATTAAAATTTTATGCTGCTGTGTCGGATACCCAGTGACACTCATTCACAACACAATGATAAATGCTTACAAATATTAGTTTGTGGTATCCATACAGACAACATGTCTAGCTTCAAATACTTTATTTAGTTTTTGATTGACTCCAAAGATGCATTTTTATTTTTTAAAAATGACTTAAATAAACATGCTGACAGTCATGTAGCCTCGTTGCAAGACCTTTGCATACACTTTGAGGCTTTTGTAACAACATGGCACATCTTTACATTAATTTTTTAAATGGAATAAAAATGGACTCAAAACTGTTGAAAAATGTCACAGCTTTTTTTCCTTTTCATTTAAAAAGTAATGAAAACAGAATGTAAAAAGAGATTAGCCCCTTTTTTTCTGCAACTCCTCAGTTTTGCTTAGCAGTGCATTTCAGATAAAAGGTACATTAGCAAAAGGTGCAAAGTATGCAGCAACTCAAAGATGCAGGTGACTCACACATTGTGACAGAGGAAAATCCACAATAGATTGCAGTCATGGGAAACTGAAGGCTTGAGGAGCCAACAGTGTCACAACTTCTTGTTCAAGGATATGTTTGCTTTTTCAAACGGTGACGATTAAAATTTGACGTCACAACTTATTATAAATGCATTGCCGGCTCGATCTTTGGCACAACCAGCTCATTGGTTATACTGTCAAATCTTTTCTTTACCTAACTACTTGTGTAAATCAGTCAAAATATTGAACCACGAAAAGAAAACTGAAGTATTAAATGCATTTTTGTGAAATGGTTACAATCTTCTAAGAAAGATGATTTTTTTTTCATACAACTTTAAAGATGTGTAAACAAAAAAAAAACCTAAAAAAAAAAAGAAAGCATAGCTCTGTAGATCTGAATAATAAATGCGCAGTGATAAACTCTGGGTATCCGACTGTGGAATAGAAACAGGATACATAAAAAGCTAAAAATGTTACACCAACCACCCCTTTCTGTTCATCTTACTATTTGGATTTACTTTAAATTTCTTTCCTTTAAGTTTACTGAAGTTAATTTGCTTCGATTCAGGGTTATCCCCAGTGCTCTTTGGCACTCGACTATGTTCATCTACAAGTTGCCCAACAAGGTACAGTAAACCACTTGAGATATTGCATTAACTCTTTTCTTAAACACATATTTGTTTTGCTTTAAATTAAATTTATTTATTTTACAACTGATTGAAATGGAACAATCTCTCAGAAAGTTCATTGTGCAACAAATTTATTGTGGTGTTTTTTTTTTTTTTTGATACTGTGCAAAAGACAAGACAGGTCTAACTAAATGCATCCAGGATGCTGGTTCTCTTTTTTTTTTTTTCAATATATAGCAGAGATGGTAACATCCCCTGATCATCATACTGGTATTTACACAAAACTATTACACTCCTATTAATTAAACTACACTAGAGATTTTCAAAAACGACAAGTGGAGATTTCTTTTAGTTTGCGCTTTGCGACTTTGTAACTTTGCTTCTTTGCGTTTTACTTTCACCATAAAGCAGCTAAACTATATAATGTAGGTCTGTCATTTCAACATTTTTTCTAAGTAGTTGTACAGGAATACATGAATATCTCAGTGTTATTTGTGACCATTTGATCAAAGGAGAATAGCTCTCCTGAGCAGACACGGATGCCTGAAATAAAGTCCAATCTGGAGCGACCGAAGACTTTCGATCCAGCAAAGAATTATGGAGACTTAAAATTTAAAATCTGTAGCTTTTTTCCCTCTCAGGCAGTGAGAATTATCATTTGATCTGTAGGTCAGAAGTGGAGTACTGTACCTTTAACAAGGGCTCTAAAATATTACATTCCGTTAGGTGATATCAGTATTGTGGCATGGCCAAGCAGCCTGAAGAGGAAGGCGTATGGAATAAAGAAGGAACTGGGGAATCATCTGGGACGGGGTTTTATGTATGAACCAGGAGGGGAGTAGCTGCTGTTACCAGATGGTATACCCTCCACTGGATCCGCCCAGGAAGAAGTTATTCTTGCGCTGTGTCATGACAACATTGGCGCCCTGCATGGCGGCCAGCTGAGCCGCATTAGGGGGGTGTCCAGGCGGTGGGGGCTGAAGGGAAAGCAGGAAAAACAGACTCAGTTGACGGTTTTCGCCTAAAGCAACGCATTTTGACGTAAACACTCACGGGGATGGAGACGCTGCTGCCGGCTGTGAAGCGAGCGCCGGCGTCGAAGCCGCCATCCACCATCACGGTTGATCCAGGGGGGTAAACGGCTCCCATGGGGTAGTAAGCCATGGGGACATTCTGGCCCACCGGACCCACTTGCATGTGTGGCTGCATGGGCATGTACACCTGATGGCCAGGGTAAGGGGAGGACATCTGCGGCACCTGACCAGGCACCTGAGGTGGAAGCACATATCTGGGCTGGTATATCTGCACAAAGAGACGGAAAGCAAAATTAAACCTTCAGAAATTATAACCTGTCATAGAGTCCAACTTCCAGATTGCTAAGTTACCTCAGAATATGCAGGTGGTGTATCTGTGTAGGGAGGTGCCTGAGGAGACATTTGCATAGCAGGAGGGTATACAGGTGCAGTACTCTGCTGAGGGTACACAGACTGCTGTGGATATGAACCTGCAAGACAAAACATTGGGTTTTAAACTAAACACTGAAACCCCAGGGACTGATGGGGAATCCCCAGGTTCAGAAAGGGACTAAAAAATGATGATGAAGCCAAAAAATGTGTGTGAAGCCAGAACAAAATGAATGGAAACTAGGGCTGCAACTAACAATTATTCTAACGATTAACTGGATAAAGGAATTTAGACATTCTGCAGATTTTTCATTTTATCACTGGAAGATTTTTTTTTTTTTCAGAAAAACAGAAAAATTTTATTTTAAGGACATATCGGTCTAAAATGCAACACAATATTCTTTTAGTGAACTCTTGACCATTTGTAGCAAAGGATGCATCTGCAGATAAAAAAAAGACACAGCTCACAAAAACATGTGAAAAGCTCAGTCTTCTAAATAATTTTTATTTTTTACAGGACATGAATTGGGTAAAGCCCAAACTGTGCCACTTGATAGACTTTTTTTTTGTATCTTAAATGCAAAATGTATATATTTTTGTACAGTTTTGTCTTAAAGTTGCTCTGAGCCCATTGTTCATTCAGCAAATGTCCTTTTTTTAGTCTGTATACATTTATTTGATTACTAAATTAGTTGGCATTTATCTTAATAACTGATTAATCATTTCAGCTCTAATGGAATTAGAACAGTGCTGTGCTCTGGGTAAATATTTTTGGTCAAAAACTGGTCATGGTGAGAAAACTAAAAGACCATCACTCCAAATAAAGTAACCTTGTTTTAAAACTAAGCAACCAACCACATGCTGGCTAACCGAACGTACAATCAGACCAATTAACTTACTGTTACCTCGTTAGACTTGTGTTATTCTGCAAACAACAGAATAATAGATAATATTCTGCTAATAACTTAAAAATGAGTGAATCATGTTGCAAAATATAACTAAGAATGTTATTTACTTAGCAGGAGTGAATACTTTTTGCAAGTAATTTATGACATATCGGCGTTAACATCAGAATCAGACGATATTAGTAATTTTTTTAACATCGGTAATCTCTTCTTGCCTCTTGTATTTGTTCAGTCAAATTTGTATCCCTCATATTTGCTTCCGTCTTTAACTTGATAGACTTTTATCAAATTAAACATTTAAAGTCATATGCAAGTTTGTGTAAACGCTGATTTTAAATTTGTATAAAAAGTTAAAATACAAAGAATCTCTGCATAGATGGTTCTCTTGAATTTATTCTCATTGTATCAATGTGGATTACTTGTTACTTATTTTATTTTAGATTGAATTATCTTTGAATCTATGCGTTATAAAATTAACCCTGTGTAAGGAGAATTTCTATCACCTATGGGACAAACAAAGCTTGTATATCGATCAAATATTAAAACATGAAGAAAAAACAGTAAGAAAATTAAGGCATTTATATTTTTATTTTGCTGTTTTATGCATGTAAATGGTAATAAAAACTAAGTTTTACAAGATGAGTAAGGACAGTTTGGTTATTTGCAATCAAACAACTGTACTTTAATAGGAACGATGAACAACAAATGATAATATATATATATATATATATATAAGCTGATGTAACAAAAATCTTGTGTATTAGTAGAATCTGAAAAATATTAAACTGAAAATAGATAGCGAATAATAAGATGTAACCTAAGTTGCCAGATATGTCATGTTTTACAATTATATAGCTAACAAGTCAGAATTATCTAAAAAAACAAAACCAAAAGATCTCAAGGAAAACTGAATTCACTTCATTCTAATACCATCACAGAGAAATGTGACGTAGTTAAAAAAAAAAAAAAACAGCATAAAGTACAACAGTTTCTTTTTCTTTGTTGCTGATTTTTAATGAAATGGGCCAGTCGGTTGCAACATAATGGTTAAATTATTGTGAAAGCAAAACTAGCATCAGCCCTTTGTTTGGGGGATGTAAGCGTGTTTAGCCTTTTTTACAGTCTTAAATTATCCGCTAAACAGGAAAACAATCCGAATAGATGCAGCAAACAGCCCAAACTAAAACACTCCTTCAGTCTGACTGCACCAGAATAGGACTTCCATGTTAACAACACAACAGCGAACCAAAACAGTCCAGTTATGGCAGCTTTGCCGTTTTAAATGGTTGTAGCTCGCTAAAAAAAAAAAAAAACAACAAAAAACAAAATGCGACCTGATCAGAATCGGTAAACGAATGTAACGAGAAAGTGAAAAAAATGTATTCATTCCAGTATTTCAGACGCATTTAGGTTCAGTAAGTGAGCTTCCCAGAAGGCGTCAGTTTATTGTTATGTACGTAGCTAAACGTGAAGTCCGCTTTAGATAACGACAGCCCGTTCGGCTCTAGTTCTAACAGCAGCGTCGACTGACGGGCAGCTAGCTGACAAACTGAACCCGCTGCGGAGAAATACCTTTGTTATTCATTGTTGTGGATTGATTCGGAGGCTGAGGAACATCAGCTTGTACGGAGCTCTGCGTATCTTGTCTCGGCCTTGTTACAGGTTTCGGATTGACACTTCCTTGTTTCTTCTTGTTGTTGTGGAAGTGGTTACGTCACCCGTTCTTTATCTGCGGCTGCACGCACGCACGGCTCGCTCGCACGCCTGCGCCCTCTCTGGTGGAAAAGGGGAACTTGCTCAAACGCTAATACCATTTTTGTGAAACAAACAAAAATGCAAAAAGCGAATTTTAAAGCTAAAAATTGCGGAGAAAAATAAGTACATAAAAAGCACAAAAATGAGAAATTCAAAAAGAATATTTTTAAAAAATAATTTACTGCCTAGAAATGATTGAATCACAAATTTTAAAAACAAGCTGACCTCTGTCTGACTACAATTATTATACATAAATAAAATATCCTTACCTAAAAAGGGAAGAACACCTCTAATAATTGTATTTTTTATGTAAAAAGTATTTTATGGTCAATACAAATAAAGTTTTAAAGAAATTAGTCATTTTATTTAAACTGCAATAGCGAAGTTATTCCCAAGCTGGATATTTTATAAATCATTTTTTCTGAACGTATAAAGCCCTGTGAATAACAAATAAGAATTTTAAATGTTCACATTTTAAAAATGTTCATACTGATATTCAAATTATGAATCTAGACCTTTGCAATTAAGTGATACAGGAGAAAATTATCTTAATTTGGCTCATTATGTTCAATGAAAACAATATTTTTTAGTAATTTTAAATATGTTCATATGTTTGCACACGTTTTTTTCCAATCAAATTATTTCAAAATAACACAGATTATTAAAGGATTAAAACATTTATTATTATTATTATTATTATTATTATTATTATTATTATTATTATT
>VMRN01000021.1:167618-201613 GCA_010277015.1 Poeciliopsis turrubarensis | reverse complement strand
TTATTATTATTATTATTATTATTATTATTATTATTATTATTATTATTATTATTATTATTATTATTAATATTAATATTATTATTTATGTTTACAATAATGCTTGATTGCTTTTTTTTTTAGCAACCAATGTCAACGTGTATATTGCTTTTTTAAATTACTGATTAACATTGGGTTATTTTCCAAATATTACATGTTTAAGAAATTACTGATAAAAATAAAAGAAACGTGCTGTTGTACTGTTTTACTATGTTCACTTCAAAATTTAGTAAACAAAAGAAGATATAAATCTGTGTTTTGTGATTTTCATTTGCTGTAAGACATAATCATCCAAATTCAAATATTTAAACGGTCACCCTAAAATCTACTGATGTGCAACTGCATATCCGGATCCCCTCCAAATGTTTATTTCAGCGTGTGACAAACACTGCTCGACTTTCTCAACGCGGTACGTCCCCTTTAAGAGAACCATGGCACCGCTCAAGTCGAGGCAGACATTTTTCAATGCAAGATTTTTTTTCTTGCATAAATTATGTTCATGACGTAGTGCAAAAGGACAATTTTGGGGCAATTTTGTCCGACTTTACAGCTCTGGGGGGATTCCGGGAGACACCTGGAGAATTCCTGATGGTGTGAACTGTTGCAGAAAGGGCACCGTCATTAAATATTAAGGCAGAGGAGATCCTAACATTGCAGCCCTCCTTATCAATGCAAATAGCTCTCTTTTGTGTGCAGTCACAGCGCCTGTCTGGGAGCTGAGATGAATTTCTAATGATGTGTGACTGAAACAAACTGTGACAGGGAGCATTTTAAGAGCGGCGGATTACGGGAAATAAGCTGCATTTCCGCGGTAAGTTGCATTTAGAAATCGCACTGTGTCCAAGCTCGCTGCTGGCGCGGAGCAGCGAAATGGCGAGAGGAAATGAGTTTTGGTTAATATGCAATGCTCGTAATTAGCATAATTTATATATTTATGATAAAGAGAGGGAAATGCATAAAATTCGTGCCCTCGGCTCGGCTTGCCAGGATTTTCGTCGGCTGTGAATGGTGCTGGTCCTCCAAAAAGTGGCTTTTATTGACCAGGATGGGGGTGGGGTGCCCATCAACAGCCGCTGAAGTTTTGACAGATCCCCATCTCTCGGGGGGCTCTGCTGCAACAAACGCACCATCTTGAGCCTGTTTTGGAGTCTGTTCAGAATTTGCAACCACTTCGTGGATATTTTAACCATGTTTGATCATGTTTATTTGCAGCTTTTGTGCAACACAATATGGCCTGTTTATACTTACAGGCCCCTTTAAATAGTCTGTGTCTGCAGTGACTAAAATGGTCAGGAATAACAGGGAACGTTAGCATGTTGGTTCATTTTAAAGGTAGCAATTGAGTTTAAAGTACAAATACATTAAAACAAAGAATCTCTATATTTTTTGAGATGTGATATTTGCATAATCAGTATGTGTTTATCTAGGATGCCTGCAAGACATTGTCTAAGTTGGTGCAGCAAGCCATGAACTCCCAGGATCTTCCTCCCCAAGATGCCCCGCTCACTGTCAATGAGCAGGTAAAAGGTCATCTGTTATTCTCCTTTATCTTTTTCCACATTTTGTCCCAGCACAGCATCAAACTTTACTGTGTTTTATTTGGTCATTACGTGATTTATTTACTCAAGGTAACTCATCGTTGAGAAACTGTAGATAAATTAAGATTCGTTTTCCAAGTTGTTACAATACATTTGACTCAAAACGCTTTAGAACCACTTTTAGTTCTTTTCAATTACATCGCTACTGCTCTGAAATTAAAGTTTTTTTTTATTATTCTTCTTTGCAAAATTGCTCAATCTCACTTTGACTAGGTGAAGAGCATTTACAAACATCAAATTTAAAATTTTGCCACAGGTCATTTGGACTTATGTCTGGACTTTGACTAGACCATGCACTTATACTGCCATTTAAACTTGGGCTCCACAATTTTGTCATCACATTATCAACGTTTACAGTATTGTAATGAAAAAACTGTAATGTTTGTATTATTTGGTTGGATATGATTATATATTTGGCCTGTTGGATGAATAAAAGCCCTTGAGGCACATGATTCATTGTGGAGTTATAGTCTGTTGAAGGTGGTGTGCAGTGTTAGTTAGATTCACTCCAAAATATTGCTTTGCATGGCTAGAGTGTTGAAATTTATTTAATCTCACCACCTTTGACATATTTTCTGTATAAATCAACTACAGTAATTAATTGAACAGAATTTTAGTTGGTTATATCAGAGAACAGAGCAGAACACAAACAGAAACATCGCTTAAAATTTTAAGTTGTGGTTCAAAATGATATTTCTTCCTGATTATGTTCTATGTTGCGTTGGTTTCAACTAGCATCCCAATAAAACATGTAAAAGTTTTTGGTTGTAATTAGAAAAAAATTTTATTCATGGAATTGTGTAATTGCAATAAGTCTGATCTTCACATTTGCTCATTTTATCGCTCAAGGGATAACTTTCCCCATCATAATAAAAACATAAGTGTCTGATGCACGGCTCTCCATTGAGATCACAACTCACTTCTGTATTAATGCTTGATAATTTCTGCTACTCTTTGCTTCAAAGACTGGCAATGTTTAAACTGTCATGCTTATTAATAATTTGTTGTGGATTTTCTCACCTGTAACGCTTTGTGTAGACATAGCCAGCAAGCCAAAGCAATCCTGCTCACACAGGCATAAAGCTGAGCCTCTGCGTTGCTTAGGCTGCTTGTTGGCTGATGCTCTCTCCGTCATTTCGGTGCACTCATACGTCTTTTAAGTTAGTTTTGGTTTTTGTTTAGTTTTTTTGGGGGTCATCTTGTCCTAACATGTGCTCGGCTTCTCTGTCCTCCTTAGCCATTCACTGTCTGACAGCAGAAGTTTTTTTCAGCCATTTAAATCCTGCACTGTGAAATTCCCCCTGTCAGGGACAACCAGGTACGCATCACCATGTCTTTCTCTCTTTCTCCCTGCATTTGTCTCCTCTGCATCCTGTCTTCCAGCCGCCTTGCTGCCTCTGCTTGGTCTTTCATTATTTCACTTTGTGAATCGTCAACTATAGGTCAGCGCTGGGTTTAGAATATGCCGGTAGACGGGGAGAATTATTGACGTTAGCGCACAAAAGTATTCATATCTCTAAAACTGTCCTAGACAATAGGAAGGGCTTAGTAGCCACCAACAATTTTTCTCTTTATGTTTTTAATGCTTTGTATAAAACTCAAAAGCCCAAATCAGGTGAGTTGTATTAATGTTTTTTTTTTTTTTTTTTTAATATAAACAACATTTGAAAATTAGGAAGTGATAGTCGATTTTGTTGGGAAATTAGCCAGGCTACAAATTAAACCCATCATGCCTCCTTTCCTACCTGCAGATATATAGAACTATGTATTAATGTCACAGTTAATTGTGTTGCAGTAGTAAAACAATTTTTGTATTGTGGATAAGGCACCAAAAGTGTCCCTAGCCCAGGTGCTATATACAGCACAATCCCGAGAGGCTGCAAAAGACTCGTTCTTTTATCAGGACAAACCTGAATATACGACCAGAACTGCATTGGAGCGGTTCTGATTAAAGCAATCACATGTGCTAGAATGGCCTAATCAAAGTTCAGATCTATATCTAATTGAAAGTCTTTGGCAAGAGTAGAAAATTAATTTTCACCATCTGTTCTGACTGTGGTTCTCTAAAAATGTTCAAGAGATTTTAATACTTTTACAAGAAGGAGGATTTCTTTGTTTTTTTTTAAATAATTTAGCTTACTTTTAAAATGAATTTCTAAATTCTCATCCTGTTGGACAGTTATTTTCTGGATCTCTAATCACCTCATAATTTGCCCCTGCAGGTTATTGTTATGTCCGGTCAGGAGACAATTCGTGTACTAGAAGTCGAGGTTGATGCATCTCTGCCGTCTTCGGTACCCGATGGGAAGAATGAGGGCAAAACTGCTGAGGAGGAAATGGCTCAGTGTGCAGAGAAAGCTGAAGCTGCCAGCACCCAGAACAGCCCCACAGCGCCCCACAGCACTGGGGAAGCAGGTAAATCGTTATTTTAAATCGGCTTCAGAATTTTTTCTGGTGCAATGAAGTTTTAATCTTTTGACCTAAAGTGCTAGAGTTAGTGCAGCTTCAGCTATTACAGCTGGAAACTGGCAATGAGGTCTGCAATCTGGGCGTGGTGATGGAGTCACACCTGAACATTCAGAGCCACATAAAGACAAATATGAAGTCAGCCTTGAATAAAGGACTAATGGCTCAGCAAGAGTTTGGGAAACACATTCATGTATTTATCTTTAGTCGCTGCAACGATTTCTTTACAGGTTTACCTAAAAAGAATCAACCATATCCAGAACGCTGCTGCTGGCGTTCTGACTAAAACCAGGAAGATAGAGCACGTCACCCCAGCTCTAAAGTCACTTAGAGAATAGACTTTAAAATACTGTTGTTAGTTTAAAAATCACTGAAAGGTTTACCACCAAAACACACACCAGAAATGGAGAGGCAGCAATCAGCTTCTTCTCCAAAGCTGAATGGAACAAACTTCCAGAAAACTGCAAAACATCCAAAACACTGACATTTCAATCAAGACTAAAAGCCCACTTTTATAGAGATGCCTTTGAACCGTAGTAAATAGAACATTGACCAACATTTTAATGTGTATTCACAATTTTAAAGATGACACTCCTCTGTTTTTAGTTTTTACAACTGTTAATTCTATGATGTGTTCATGATGTTTTGTTTTTTTTTTTTATTTGTTTTTTTTAATCTTTTTTCAACGTAAAGCATTTTGAACTGCAGTGTTGCTGAAATGTGCGATACAAATAAACTTGATTGGTGTCCTGCAGAGGTCAGTGAGCAGCAGGGGGCGTCTGCTGATGCATCGGCTGCTGCTGTCCAAACAGTGAATCCTGCAGCTCCGCTCAGCGTTTCCATTGCCCAACCCCAGGCCACCATGCCCATTACAGTACAAGGTTGTCCACAGGTATGAACTGCGGAATCAACTGTAGAGAAAACCTTTCGGAGAAATAAGAGGCAAGACTGCAAGCCAGGGATTGTCATCCAACATCAGTGTCTGACCTCATTTAAAATTTATTTTTTACCTTGTTTTAAGAGGACCATAAAAATGGCTTAATTTCAGTGTTTGGGAAGTTAACTTGAAGATAATTAAATTAAAACTTTGTTCAGATATGATTGCAGATCTCATTTAGAAAACCAAAAACAGATTTTCTATAGTTTATTTATTTGTGTTGATGACTTTTCAAGGTCTTCACAGACAAATATAGTGTGACTTAGGCAAATGTATAACAAGACAGAGGATGAAGTAAAACCATTATTAAAATAGAATAGAAATATTCTGTATTGTTCCAAAATGGAAAAAAATCTGTCCAATAGCAGCAAAGTGACAGACAATAACAGCAAAACAGACTCGCATAAAGACAGAATATAATGTATATACATGTGCATATATAAAAACAGAATAAAGAATGAAAATACTGCACAGTAAGGGCAAATTTTCAACATTACACAGTGTAGCAATAAAAATAGTTCACCACAGGCCTGACAAATGTGCACCTGAGTTGTTTAATTAAAAATGTACAAAGTATGCCTGTATGTGTGCATTAAAAAAACAACAGACTCTTTATAATATGTGAAAATAAAACTGTTAAAACAACAAAAATGTGCAGATACCTGCAGAAATATTATTTGAAAAGAATAAAAATGTGCAAATAACTTTGAAAATACTAGCAGGGATGTAAGCATTTTTTGAGTAATCAATTAATTTCTGGATAAATTAATGAGCTCAATAATTTCCAATCTATTTATTGAATACCTTTTGATACAGACAGAAAATAATCTGTTTTATTTACAGATCCATTCTGGGTGGTTTTTATTTCCAATTAATTTGTTGTTTATGGTTGTAATGTTTCATTTTGGATATTTAAAGCATCTTCCAGGTCTAGTGTAAAATATTATTTACAAAATTACAGTCTCTGCTATTATTACTGTACTACTTGAAAGTAATTTCAAAACAGCAATGGACTTTGTGCTCTACAACACCAGGTTCTGACCCAGGAAAGCCTGGCCACTTTGATGACTGGTATGATGGCTCAGACGGGTTCATTGGGTCAACCTCTGCTTATCCCCCTCAACATGGCCGGTTCCATCGCCGGCCAGGGCGGATTAGCAGTTCTCACTCTGCCAACCACCAACGTAGCCACTCTCCCTGGCCTCACAGCCGCAAGCCCAGCTGGGAACCTGCTCAAGCTGCCCTTTGCTGGCCTACAGGGTAAAGCACAGTTTACCTGCTGCTTGTTTCCCCCTCTCACATCCAGAAATTTATCTATAATAGATTCTTTTTTTTTTTTTTTTTTTTTTTTTTAGCTATTTTACTTCCCACATTACCAAAAATGCTAAATCTTACCAAGTACTTTTTTTTTCTACTTTTTAGTACAAAAATCATAGTTCGCTTGAAATATGACAAAATTAACTTACAAGTAACTTTTAAGCAAGACATAGGAGATTGTTTTAGGTCAATAATTCCTTAATATTGAAATCAAGTGACAATCTGTCAGCGGGAGTAGAACTGGGTTGCTAGGCGACGGGCTGTGGTTGCTAGGTAACGGCACAGTGCCCAACTGTCATTTATGACATTAGTAAAATAATCTGCCAGTGGAACTGATACTTTTATATTAATATTAAGAAATTATTTACGGTACATAAAACAACTTCAATATCTACTGTATCTTGTAAATAATTCATTTGTATTTGTGAAAAAGTACCAGTTTTTTTGTTCAAATTTAAATAAAAAAAAAACAAAACTTTATTGATCCCAAAGGGAAATTAAATGTTGTTGTAACTCATTTTAATTAAAATTCTTCAGATAGACTGAACACACTCTGTTTTCCCAGGGCAGCCTCATGAAGGGGATGGTTATGGTTGTCCATAATTTTCTTGATTTTATGAAGAATATTTCTTTGCATCATATAACAAGATATTCTTCCCATGTAGTAAGTGAAATAATCTGCCAGTGGAACAAGTTGTTTTAAACCAATATTAAGGAATTATTGACCGAAATCAAGTTCTTGTATCTTGCTGAAAACTTACCTGTAAGTAAGTTTTGTTTTATTTCAAGTGTACCAAGATATTTGCACTAAAAAGCACCAAAACCACTTGGAACATTTTTGTGTTTTTTGCAGTGCACAAAGCTATTTAAACTCTTAAATATTAACAATCTCATCACCTAATAGCTCCATTTTGTCATTTTCTCTTTTTAGCTGCAACAGTTCTGAACTCAGTCCAGCAGCCCCAGCTGCAGGCGAATACACAGGCAATGTTCCAGCCTCAAGCAGCACCTGTACAGCCGGTGCAGACGTCTGTGCAGCAGGTACCTCCTCAGCAAACTCAAGTCACCAACGCACAGGTCACTTCCGTCCAGGCGACAGCTGCCCAGGTGACCTCTGTGGCCAACGCCATCTCCCAGCCCAACATTTCCGTGGCAGCACTTCAGACAGCAGGACTGTCCATCAACCCGGCCATTGTAGGGCTCATGCAGCTCATCATTTTTTACATTTTGCCTGTTTGCCTCTCATTTTTAACTGTGTTTTTATACATATTTGTTCTTAGATAAGTGCTGCTTCTTTGGGTGCACAGCCTCATTTCCTCAGTTCTCTCACATCAACCCCCATCATCAACAGCCCCATTCCCAGTATGGCTGGCATCACCAGCCAGATCATCACAAACGCCCAGGGTCAGGTAGGTCACAAACAAGCTCTGATACAATGTGAGATTAAGTGATACAGGAGTTTAATTCTTAAAGATTAACTATCATGACCACCAAATAAGCCTGGAATGGACTTCACCCGACCTTTGCAGGTGTTCTGTGGTATCACAATGCAAAAACACAAAATCTTTCCAAATATTTTTGAGTGCAAATATGTTATCACACTTGAAATAAGACAAATCTAACTTATTAGTAACTTTTCAGCAAAATATAGGAGCTTGTTTTAAGTAATCAATATCTTAATATTGATTAAAAATGACTGGTTCCACTGGCAGATTATTTCACTGATAATAAGACATTTTCCCATGTTGTAAGTGAAATAATCTGGCAGTGGAACCAAAACTTTTTAATCACTATTAACGCAATATTTACTTAAAACTAGCTACATCTCGTTGAAAAGTTATTTAGAAGTAATTTTGTCTTATCTTTAGTGTGATAAACTACTTTGTAAGATTTTGTGTTTTCACAGTGCAAACATTGAAATCACTGTAAAAACACAAACCCTTACAACGTACTTTTTGTATAGTTTTTAATGCAAATAGCTTCGTACACTTGAAATAAGACAAAACTAACTTAAAAGTGACTTTCAGCCAGAAATTAGAGCTTTTTTTAAGTGAATAATACCTTAATCCTGATTAAAAGTAATCCAATCTAATCCAACTGCATATTATCCAAAACAAACAAAAGCATTGTCCTCCAACTACTTCCTGTCATCTTCTTTGTTATTTTGATCATGTGACTGATGTGATGTAAAAAAAAGTGTTTCCATTGCAGTTTTGCAAAATACATCTATTTCAATATGGCCGAAAAACCACCTCATTCTAGCGCAAAAACTTTTCCATCTGAAAACAAAATTCTTTTCAAAATTGCTTTTTCAATCAAGTAAATTTATTTTTATAATTTAAATTTTTCCAGTGTTGTAGTTAATGGAAATGCAGCTATTGAGGAAAAAAAGTTGTTTTTATTATTCAGTGCATGGAAACTTCTAATTTCAACTGTATTTATATTGCTGTTTGAAATAATTTACTTTGCTTCACACAATGTGCAGGTGATAGGAACTCTCCCGCTGCTGTTGAACCCAGCGTCTCTGGCTGGAGGGACCGGAGCTCCCTCTCTGCCCCTGCAGGGTCTGCAGGTCCAGACCATCGCCCCACAGCTGCTCCTCAACACCCAGGGCCAAATTATCGCAACTGTGGGAAACGGACCTGCTGCCGTTGCAACTTCTGCTGCAGTTCTGCCCAAAACTACAGCTCCTACTACAGTTAACAAACCAAACGCTCAGGTAGAAGAACAAATCCTGTTTGAACTGAAAGAAAAGCCCTGAAATAAACCAAATTAGTGACAATGAAATCAAAGGGGCGGTATTGTGTAAAATAGAGTTTTTGAGCTGTACATCATGTTGTCAGATTGTTATCTCACCAAAACATATCTGGAGTGTTGCCTTGATTCAAGGTTTGCAATATCCTTTAATCTCCAAGGCAACCATTCAGCCATGCAAAACAGCTGGGTGGACGTAGCCCCGCCTTCGAGGCACAGCTCCTCCTTAAAGCTGCAGTTTCCAAGTTTTCAAGCTCTCAGAGCAGAATTAGCAAACACCTGGTGGAACTCTGCATCTACTGAGCTCATCATAAAAATGTTGTGATGACTTCCTGAAGGCGGGGGTCCACAAAGAGCAGAAATTTTTAAATAGGCCCAATTTCAAGGTTTTAAAAAAATATGTATCAAATTTCTTTTATTTGATACATAAAAGAAATAGTTGTTATAATGTTTTAATAACAACTGAAGGTAAGGTAACGTACAGCAGTTACTCGATTCTGCTACAAAACAGCCTGGAAAACCATAATACTGCCTCTCTAAGAGAGCAGAGAGGTGTGGACGTTTCTGTTCACCCACAAATAAGCAGCATCTATAAATTGTGACCATTACTGTTTATTTTCAGTGACAAGTGTCACTCAGTCACCTGTTGTCATTGCACCGCAGCCGACTGCACTGAAGAACTCGACCGCGCTCACCTCAGCAGCACCCATCGCCTGTGGAGACATGGCCAAAGTGGGGCAGCTTGTCAGCAGTACGTACACCTGCTTCTCTACCCTCAGCAGAGGAATGTTTAAACAGCAGCCAGATATTTTTAACCAGGCTCCTCACAATTTCAGAGCCTCAGCAGGGAGTCAGCAGCGAGGAAGGGATTAATTTGGAGGAAATCCGAGAGTTTGCCAAGAACTTCAAGATCCGTCGGCTGTCGCTGGGCCTCACGCAGACACAAGTAGGGCAGGCCCTCACTGCGACGGAGGGTCCGGCGTACAGCCAGTCTGCCATTTGCAGGTAAGTGACTCACCTGTTCTTTTTCTGCCGTCATTCCTTAGAAGCTTTCCTCTGTGTTTCCTCTTGTAAAAGTGCCAGTGATTCATCACATGCTGACGCTGTGTGCAATGCGTCAGACAGCTCTTCTTCACAGCCAAAACGTTGACTCACAGAGGGAAGGGAACGTTTTGATGATCGTTTTCTGGAACAAATGGAACAAATGTCCACTGAAAGACAGGATGTGCTTTTTACTGTATATATATTGATATATTACTGGAAACAGATCCTATTTGAAACACCTATTTAAATTAATTAGAGTATATTTCCCACAACTGGTTATACAAAAGTATTCACATCTATTTTTCACATTTTGTGTCGTTTCAGCCACAAACATCAATGTGTTTCATTTAGATTTTATGCAACAGATTCTTGAAAGTGTTCTGTGTGTTGCCATTCAACCGCCTTTACTCTATGGATCCTAAATGAAATTAAAAGCTTAAATGCTATCAAAAGCCACCTAATCGATAAATAGAATGCCACAGGTGACACATTATGCTTCCTTTAACTGGTTATGATAGGTCGATGCACAAAATCATTCTTGGATAATAAAAATTTAGTGTGATCAGTTCTGCCTATTTTGAGAACCTATTTTCGCAATTACCTGTTTTTGGGTCTCTTGTTACTTTCAATCCAAATGAGCTGCTGGCTACGCCCCTCCGCCCACCAACTCAAACTCAGTGTTATGCAATCATACAACCAAACATGTTTAAACAGCATTAGTCGAGCCTCCTGCCCAACCAGCAAGAATGCAGTAAGTGGTTTCTGGATGGTAAGTCAAGAAAAAAAGCACCTGTCTTTTCTAGCAGCCATACAGCGATAAAACCAGCTGACCAAATTTCCTACTAGGTGACAGTAGAGGTCCCCAGAAGTTGCTAGGTAACGGGCAGGGCTTCACCAAGGTTGCTAGGTAACAGGGCAGCGCCTGCTGATTTGTTACATTCGCAAGGTTTTTGAAATGGCTGATTTTCTAGACATCAAAAAATATTAACTTATTCCTTGTTCTTCAAAAACTCTGGTCTGTTTTTTAGAAGCAGTAGTGACCCAAATGGACGAACAGAAATGTGTAAAATTTTAATTTTGAATAAGTTTCTTTTAAAACTAATTTTGTAAAGATTCATTTTAGGTTTTTCTGTCATTTCTATTGTTGATTGGAAAAGTTTTCCCTCCTTTCTGCCTCAGGTTTGAAAAGCTTGACATCACCCCCAAGAGCGCTCAGAAGCTAAAACCGGTTTTAGAGAAGTGGCTGGCTGAGGCCGAGCACTGGAACCAGAAAGGCCAGCAGAACCTAATGGAGTTCGTTGGCGGCGAACCGTCCAAAAAGCGCAAACGCCGCACCAGTTTTACGCCGCAGGCGATCGAGGTCCTTAACTCCTACTTTGAGAAGAACGCTCTGCCTACAGGCCAGGAGATTACAGAGATCGCAAGAGAACTGAATTATGACAGAGAGGTGGTCCGGGTCTGGTTCTGCAACAGACGACAGACACTGAAGAACACGAGCAAGATCAACGTCTTCCAGGTTTAGGAACAACCTCATTCTCATCCTCTTTAGGGTGGGTAGAAAATTGAATTTGTTGTCTTTTTTTTTTTTTAAATCAAGAAAATTGTAAAGTTGTGTATGAAAAACGAGTTAGAGCTGTGTTCTCAAGTTGTGTATGTGAACACAGTTGGTGCATATTCAGTTACACTGCATGGTCCTTTTGTTTTACAGCTTTACACTGCAAAAACACAAAACCGCACCAAGTAATTTTAGTCTAGTTTCTGATGCAAATGTATCAGTACATTTAATAAGACAAAAACACCTTTTCAGCTAGAAATATGAGGTTTTACTTGTTACATTGGCAGATTATTTCACTTATAACACGACATTTTTTCATGTTATGTCTGAAATAATCTAATGGAACAAAGGAAAGAAGTTACTGACTTAAAACAAGCTCATATTTTTTGCAGAAATCTTATTTTAAGTTCACACTTGTGCTTGAAACTGGACCAAAAATACTTTTGTGTCAAGATTTTGTGTTTTTGCAGTGTGACATGCCATATTTAAGAAACTTGAGCTACCTTTTTTTAATTAGTGGTTTTATAAGCTAACCCTTCTCATATATTTTAAGTTTCTGTACAGTATCGGTTTTGTTCTTTTGTATATTATTCTGTCATTAGCATATTTGAAAAATATGCAGAGTAATAGGACAGTTTTAGCTGGTCGTTTTCCTGGAGGTTCATCAGACTCTGAAAAGGCAATAACCTTATTTTCAGTTTTAAGTGTTTACAGAACACCAGTTACTTTAATTCTGCCCAGCGCTTTGGGACAATCACCTCTTTGATGGATAATCAGAAACATGAGATCGTTCTTTCTCATTTGGTCAAACCGCGTGAACTTAGTCACAATCTCAGCTTTGATTACATCGGACTGCGGACACACCAGGTTTGTTTTAAACTAAAACTGTGGGTGTCTCTTTTTCATGTGTCATGGCTGAATGTGTGACTGTGGTGACGATGATGCATGAATACACCAATCTGTCTATTGGACTTTATTTTTAAATGCTTGTTTTATTCAAAGGGTATTTTGCCTCATTACCTAATATCTGTAAGTAGAAACTTACAGTTAGGAATATATTTATTGGCACCTCTGGTAAAGATGTGTTAAAAAGCCCTAAAATAAATTAATCTTTCATTGGAGTAGGTTAAATTCAGTGGTGAAAAACATTATTAGTTATTCTTTGGGTCACTTCAAGTGTTTGTGGTGAAAAGTTAATTCTGTGTATCTTTTTACCAAAACATTTTTATGTTTGTAAGGGTAAATTAAGCTCTTCTCTGCTATATTTCTCATACAAATGGTTGTCATGGAAACTTGGTGACTTGTACTTCTAGGTCTTTAAATGTGAGCATTAGAGTTTTATTTCAGTAAAGTAAATTTGGATTCTTATGCAGCCTTGCAACTAAAATAAATTCCTCCCTGTCTTATGTTTTATTCACAACAGAAAGTCATTGATTACCAGATAATAGATGTATAAAAAAAAATAATGCTCCAATTATGTTTATTGAGAAAGAATTGTTGATATGGTTTTTGAATGTACTCAAATTATAAGTTATATCTACAACTAGTTTATTTTAAAGCTATTTGTTACTAGGAGTGCCAACAAATTCATCCTAACTGGCCAATATGGAGCCTAATATAAGTTAATATAGATTTTACTGCCAGGTTTTTTGATGTTCCTCGTAAAATTTGAAATCAAACTCCTTAAACTAATAAAAATATAAAAACATTATCAGCTTAGCTGCGTGGAGAAATGCAGATTGTTTGGTTGGAACATTCAGTTTGAGCAAATTTATGGACATTTAACAAGGAAACATTCTTTAGCAGTTCTCTTTATTCTTCCCGTTATTTAAGGATTCGTTTGCACTTTAGTGAAAGCAGGGAAAGTGAATGAGCTGCTTGCAATCACGATTTCAGTGTAGTACCAGATTTACGTGTTTTGTAAAAAAATAAAGAGGTTTTTTGTTTACTGCTATCGATTAGTAAGAAGCTTTTGGAAAATGTAGCAGTAGCCTACTGACAAAATGGCAAAACTTTTATTTACTATATATGCAGATGAAAAAATGTAAATTACAACAAATTTTTTACTAATATGCATAAATACAAAATGTTTTGAGTTTGTGAAATCATATCTTAATAAATGATGCATTTTATGCTCTATCTCATGGTTGCCTTATGGGCTTTTAATGCAGTATACCTAACCATAAAAACAAGTCTTGCTTTAAAATGCTCAGCAATTTAAAAAAATATATAATTATGTTTATTGTAGTAAGTTATGTAATAAAGAGAAGTGAAAGCATTATTTCAGAATAAATAAAAGGTACTACTCATTTCACTTAGCAAGCTGTTGACGTTTCAGAGCTCCACAAAATAAGCATTTAATGATTTTTGTCTTTTTTTTTGTCAAAAGAATAAACCATCTTTAACAAATTCTTGCATGTATTTGTATTTGTATTGATTGTCATTTGAATCATTATTATTTTTATATCACACCAACCTGATGACTCTCTCCATTTTTTTTTATTCCCACATGTCCTCTGTTGACATTTCAGGCATAACCTATGGAGACGTTGGTTACCTTTCTGCATCCCATTTCTCTATATTAAGGATTTATAGAGATCATATCCTGATTGCATAATTGATCTTAATTAATATGAATTGCAGGTGTGATCGACGTAGATGGGTGGCATTAATGAAATGGAAACCTTTGTTTCTATGACCTTGTAACTTTTCTTAGGTGTGTCCTAATTGGATATATCAATGTTAGCTTTGTTTTTAAAGCATTATACAGCAAACAAGTTGAACTGCTGCACTGCAAGAGATAAGGATTAGAAAGTCATAAAACATTAATAAGAAACAAATACAGCACTCTAACTAATAGAAATAGTAAAGTTATCAAGTCTAATATGTTTTCTAATAGGATTTATCTGTGTTTAAATATATCAATCCTCCCATCAACTCCAAGTACTGTACTGAGTAAATTATACGGAAGTTGAGTGTACTTAAAAATGTAGGAAAACAGTTAGTTGCACTGGATTTTATTTTAGAGCGATAGAGTAAAGAAAACCTATAAATGTCTCAATTAATAGAACAAAATAGAATAGAAATAATGTGTAATGTTGCGCAGTGGGGGAATTCAGGTGTACTGGCGGCAAGTTGAAGCATGTAGATTTACATAAAAATAAAAAATATAAAAACAAACGTAAGGATATACAGTAAGGGTAAATTTACAGCATTACAGCACTTTGAAATTATAAATAATAGCATCAGATTCAAAGGAACTAAATTTATCCAACTGAGAAGGATAAATAGAAAAAATTGCAAAATGTATATTTTTGGATAAAAACTGCAATTTAAAAGAAATGAAAAAATGGCACAAGTATGTTATTATAAATTATAAAAACTGTACAAGTAATAGGGATGTAAACACAAATGTTTGTTGAGAGTTGTTTTCACCCGCTTTGTGTTTGCCACAGGAAGCGTTTTATTTAGAGTTTTCTTTTATTTAACAAACAGTGAATTATTTGTTGTAGGTCTGTCACATCTAATATGACAAAATATGGAAAAAATATAACATGTATCATCACTTGTCCAGAAGGTGGCGGCAGTGAGCACAAACGTTCCTTTGCTCTCCCGGTCAGTTCCAGAAGAAAAAGAGGAGAAACAGGAAATTACGGCGGCTCCTTTCCGACGAAGCAAGATAAACAAACGACGTTATATTACATTATGTAATATTTAGAACTCTGGTTTAATTTTCTTCATCATTGTCCGTATAGATATAGCTAGCAGCAGCAGCCAGGTGAGGTGGACAGCCAGAAGCGAAGAAGAAGAGGAGCTAGCAGCATCTTCGCGTTGCTAAGCTAAGCTGCTCGTCATGTTTATTTTAGTGAGAATGAGCGCGACATGATCATGGCATGGAAGTATAGATGTATTTGAAGAAAGATACGTATTTAATTTAAAGGTAAGAATTATTTGCAGTAAAAGTGTAGCGTTTGTTAAAGAAAAACAAACAAAAACAATGTGTGATTCCCTGTATTTTCTTTGGCTTTCTGGCAGAAAAACGTGACGAATTCCATACCGTTACTTTTAATGCAAACATGCATCGTTTCCTGTTATCAACATGTTTTGTCGTGGCAGCATTTTTCCACGCTCATTAAATATTAATCTATTTAACTTTTTTGTCCTGCAGACTTTTGAAGGTTGCAGGAAACAGGTGAAACCTTCGCTTCTTAAAGAAAAAAAATAAAAAAAAACAGCGCAGCGTCAGCATGGCGTGGGCTCTGAAGCTGCCCCTCACGGACGAAGTGATCGAGTCCGGACTGGTCCAGGACTTTGATGCCAGTCTCTCCGGGATAGGGCAGGAGCTTGGTGCTGGGGCGTACAGTATGAGGTATGTGGAGGTTAAAACCTCCATGCTGTTTTTGGTGTTAATGTGTATCTAAATGCTGCAGAAAATACTGCATTTTATTATAGTAGAGCATCAACAAGAAGTTCATGCGTTTCAAAAAAATTAATTCAAAGCAGTATAAGTAAGTTTGTGACACAATGATGTATCTTAAGTGTTTATTTCAGTTGATTTTGTAATTTTCAGCTTATTATTTTTGAAAACCCAAAATCTAGTTTGTTACAAAATAGAAAATCACATAAGACCAGTTAAAAGTAATTTTCAATTAAGAAATTTTATTTAGTGGACTACACAATCATGGAGAACGCAACTGACTTGATAGTCCTTGCAATTGGCAGAAAGTTGAGTGGAAGGAAAAAGTGTGTTAGAAAAGGGTAAGATTCAAAAGGCATGGTTTAAGAAATGCAACACACAGATGTATATAACTTTTAACTTTTGAATTGGGCACAGAATGGTCTTACCTGACTGAAGGATAAAAAAACTTTGCTTCCTCCAACGTCCTTTTTTTCAGAAGTAAATACGTTAATCACTTCATTTGAAAATGAAGGCTTAGAAAAAACAAACTTTATGGAGATTCTGCTTTATTTTATTAAGATATATATATATATATTTTTTTTTTTTTACAGTATTTCGCATTTGCCCACACTGCTAAAACACCTTCTTTAAAAACCACGGTATCTGTGCGCTTGATTAACCAACAACTGGCCTTATTTGCAGGATGCAGCAATTTATTTTATATCAGATTAATTGATTATTCACAGAATACCGCACTGAATAATCAGTTACTAAAGTAATTATTAGCTGCAGCCCTAATTTAGTTTGCTTTGCAGTTTTTATCTAGATTTTTGAAATTACAATTACATAAAAATATCAGTGTGAATTCTAAGTTTCATTGGATTGCATTTGTGCTCTACATTTCAGTGTTATATCTGGTTAATTGAATGGACCCTAACTACCAGTAACAACAATTACTAAAGTTTATTTTTGGCAAGTCCCCGTTAGAATCATAAAATATGTCTTGGATTTGAAGTGACGTAAATTTTTAATTGATTAAGATCCCAAACCTCACAGAGAATACTGGTGACATTACGTAATGGGGGAAATCATCAATAACATAGCCGTTATTGATGTTGACATCTCAAATTAATCAATAGTACTACGACCGGATATTATTCAGATATCATGCAACAATTATAATGTAGATATTATATCATTATTAGAAACATTTTCTGGGTGCATATTACTATGAAAACATTTTATAATAATTGGTGAATTAGGCAATATTGATATAGTTTTAATAAATAAAAGATTAAAAACTGTTTCTATCTTTCAGCTTTAGACAATAGGAAACATGGACTTTAGTTAATTATCAGGTTTTAATTAAAAAGTTGCTTCTGGCAAACTAAACATCATTAGTTTGTTTCTGGGATTTGCTGTTTTGATGAAATGCGTGGATAAAATCGATTCATATAAAACTCAGTTTCAAATTCTCACATTTGAGACTTTCTTGATGAATACATACATTTTCCTACTGTTGAATCCGTTTTAGTTCAGTTCAGTACTTTGCTTCATGGGTGATGAATCCATCTGTTCCCTTAAGTGCCTGACTGTAGCCAGAATTCCTGTGTTGAGAGGAGCGGGGACTCCTGACCTGGAAACGATGGTATTTAGTGGTGTTGCTCCCAATTCTAGTGAACAAGCTGCACAGCAGGAGAACAACATGACTCATGATTCAGCCTACAGCTCTCCTCCAGCAGCACTGTTTTGCTTATTATTCATTCTATATCCCTTATAAGATAATTGCCTTTTAGGTTTGTTTTATGGAAAGAATGAATGTGAGGTGAGAGTTTTGTTGTTAACACTTTTCTCATGGCTTTCCTCTGCAGCGACGTGCTCGCCCTCCCCATCTTCAAACAGGAGGAGTCCAACTTACCTCCAGAAACTGAAAACAAGATCCTTCCCTTTCAGTATGTTTTGTGTGCACCTACCTCGCCAGCTATTAAACTGCACGACGAAACACTCACCTACCTCAACCAAGGTCAGTATCAGGATCCCAGAGATGCTACAGCTAAAGCAGCAGGGTCCAAACTGTTTGCCCCGGGTTCAAAACTGGCAAGTTTTTGCTACTTTTAGTTTCACTGTTTATTAACGAAGATCCAAATAATGAAAATTGAAATGAAAAACGGACAATTTGGGTCATGAATTGTGTTTAAATTTGTTTTATTTTCAAGGGGCACAAATGACCCCCAACCACACTTTGGTTCCTGCTGATCTAAGAGTATAAAGTCAAAGACAAAACTAATTAATTTGCTTTTCTCCAAAGCGCATGTTGAGTTGGGAAGGGCAGAAAACATTTAGGAACATGTAAGATTTGAGTTTTGTCTAAAACTCTTTAATAAAGCATGCAGAAACAAATAATGCAGTCGTGAACATGCAGACACGATCACTGCTTTTCTTCCTCCAAGCCTCATTTTTACTAGAAATCAGTTTCAAAAGCAGCACAAGGTGCGCCGCCTCTCATATGTATTGGCACTTCTTTAACAATTTCATAATTTGGCACTTTACTGCCACAAATTTCAATGGGTTTCACAGGGACTTTATTTGATGAAACACCACAAAATGGTGCATAATTTTGAAGTGATGCAAGATTTTTGGTTATAAATAACATTTTATTTAGAGGGTTTTACAATTCCATTGTGCATTTAAAAACAAAGACTCAGCCTATTTGGAAACATTTGCTTAATTGAGCACACCCCGAAATAAAAGAGGTGTAGTAGTCGATCTATAATAATGATTGCTTACATATATGATAAAAATGAGGGAGAAATGTACATGATCTCCAAATATTTTGTAATTAATCCATTTTACTTTAGACATCTCTACTTGTCTTTGCAGGGCAATCCTATGAAATTCGAATGCTTGATAATCGGAAGATTGGGGAGCTTCCTGAAATCACTGGGAAAATGGTGAAGGTAGGACACAGGCACACCCACTAGAAGGAAACAAACGCACCCAGTAGAACACTTTCATTCTACTGGCTTAGAGGTTGCTAGGCGACGTTACTTTTCTGTTCCATGTGTGAGCAGAAGTTTTGAGCACAAGCGTTACAAGTTTTGAGAAGAAAAACATGAAGTCCTGCTTTCAAATTTGAAAATGTGTGCTCTCCAATTACGGCAGTAAAGTTCTCCCATACGTCTCCTGACAGCAGTTCTCTGAAAGCGTTTTTTGTTTCTCAACCACAGAGCATCATCCGCGTTGTTTTCCACGACAGACGGCTCCAGTACACAGAACACCAGCAGCTGGAGGGCTGGCGCTGGAACAGACCCGGAGATCGGATTCTGGACTTGGGTACGGACCAAAGAACCAGAAGCTGCTGCTGTTTGAGAAACCTAAAGTTGTCTTAGACTTCTTGCAAGAAGAAATGAACCTTCCTTGTCTTGAATCCTTGCAGATATTCCCATGTCAGTGGGAATAATCGACCCGAGGGCTAACCCCACTCAGCTTAATACTGTGGAGTTTCTGTGGGACCCCTCAAAGAGAACATCCGTCTTTATCCAGGTAGCCCTTTACTTTACTTTGAGTTATTTCTGCAGAAATCCTCTGCATTATGTAGACAGAATAATGAGCGTTCAAGGTAGGGATAAAAAGGTTTTAATTTCAAATTATCTGAAATTTTTCACATAGTAAATTTTAGCAAAGGCAGCAAAAACAAGACATTTTTCCCATTTTGTTAGGGGAATGTTACGACTGGCTCAAAATCATAACAAAACGAGAGACCATGCAGTGGTTAAAGTGCATAAAAAGGGGTATTTATTAACAAAAACCACAATGGATTGTGGATGTCAGTATCAGTGGTGTTTTATGAGTGCATATTGAATGTTGAAATGGAAAAACAAAGACAAACGCAAATGTGAAAAAGGAGGGGCACTGAGGTCTGGCAACAAAACACCACAAGCATCAAGCAGCAGAGTGGACCCTTAAGGCGACCCAGAAGGTGGAGACGGCCAGGTTCAAATACTCTGTGGTCCAAATCAACGGATCAGAAACACCTGCAAAGGGGAGGAGCACAAAGACAGACACAAGCAACACCTGCAGCCCAGCCGTTAAGGCCCAGGGCCGCAACAGGGAACAATCTGGCAGTGAATCTAGTACTTGTTCTTTTTTTTTTTTTTTTTTTAAATCGATTTTAAGGAATTATTGACTTAAAACATAAGTTAGTTTTGTCTTCTTTCTTAGTATGCTAAGATATTTGCACTAGTAACTAGACCACAGATACTCGGTAAGATCTTGTGTTTTTGCACTGTGAGATTTATCTATTTATATTGATTTGTCTCTGTTTGCTGTTCATGTGCTTAAAGCTAAATTATTTAAGATACTTTTAAGTTCACAATGGTGTAGGTCAGAGGTGCCAAATGTGGGTCACTTTGTTTAAACTGTTGCTATATTTAGTCAAGTTTAAGAAAGAATAAAAGCTGATTTGGGTGCAACAAAGTCAGCTTTTTAGTAGAAGTCTCTTTTGTTTTTATAAAAACACAAATGCCTTGTGATGTACTTTACATTTTCTTGTGTAATATTTATGTTGGCAACAATTTTGACCCTGATTACAAATGAAAAGTAGATGGGTCAAATTTGTACCATGTTTGAATTGCACAAAATTGCCACAAATGGCACTTTGAACACCACTGGTGTAGAAAGTATCATCACTAGTTGTAGATATAAGACCCTCAATGACAGTTTTGTATTTTTCTTTTTCAGGTTCATTGCATAAGCACAGAGTTCACCATGCGCAAACACGGAGGAGAGAAAGGCGTCCCTTTCCGCATCCAGATCGACACGTTTAAGGAGAACGAGAGTGAAGAGTACACAGAGCATCTGCACTCTGCTTCCTGCCAGGTCAAAGTCTTCAAGGTTAGAGAGAATGAGCAAAAAAAAAAATGAAACGAGAGAAGAGACTCGCTCAACTGCGGCACATTTGTTTTAATGAAATATTGCACCTTCCTGACTCATTTCAGCCCAAAGGTGCAGACAGAAAACAGAAGACAGACAGAGAGAAGATGGAAAAGAGAGCGCCACAGGAGAAGGAAAAGTATCAGCCGTCTTATGAAACCACGATTCTGACTGAGGTGAGCATGTTGGGACGAGTTAAAGGCCTGAATGGAGAAATTTCTGATTTATAATGTTGGCTAAAGTGTCTGAGCATTTCTGACTGGTGTCAGTTTTAATCTGCACATATACTCCAACTATTAAGGTTTACACAAACATGAACAAATGATCAGAAATTGGAAGCAAAAGAACAAAGTGTCAGTAAAACATTTAAGCACACGTAGGCAATAAATTGATTTAATCCAGGGGTGCTCAAGTCCAGTCCTCGAGAGCTACCATCCTGCAACTCTGAGATGCATCCCTGCTCCAACACACCTGAATCAAATGAATGGCTCGTTACCAGGCCTGTTCAGAGCTGAGCCCAATCTGCTGGAGTGAGGCTGCATCTAAAAGTCGCAGGACAGTAGCTCTCGAGGACTGGACTTGAGCACCCCTGAGTTAATCAAATATTTAGATTTTTATTTTTTTTTTAAATTTACTTTTTGGAAAATCAAATTTTTTTTTTCTAGGGTTTCTGTGATTTTGATAAACGTGTTTTAAATCTTCTATTTATTTGGTCTTTGAATTCAGAACAACTCCATGATGGAATATTTGAGTCATAATAAGATTTTGTTTTACAATTACAATAATGAAGTGTTAATATTACCAGAAAAAGTCATATTTGGAGACTAAATTAGTAATTTTATGAAAACTCCAAAACAAAAATGAGAAATATTAAGCCTCTTGGGGCACTATAAATTATATCAGTTTACTTAATCTTTTAACACATCAGCATCAAATTATTATAAGTAGCAGGACTTTGAAATGGTCAGGCAAACAGCTTTTCCTTTTTTTGAAGAAATATCTACTGCT
Source organism: Poeciliopsis turrubarensis (assembly GCA_010277015.1). Taxonomy (NCBI): domain Eukaryota; kingdom Metazoa; phylum Chordata; class Actinopteri; order Cyprinodontiformes; family Poeciliidae; genus Poeciliopsis; species Poeciliopsis turrubarensis. The sequence continues at coordinate 179,567 of VMRN01000021.1, read as the reverse complement.
TGAATGTTGGTGAACTAGTTGAGTAGTTTAGATCTTTTTTTTTTTTTTTTTTACCATGATTTTCTTATTACCGGTTTTTGTATATGAAATGTCAGGTTTATGTTCATCGATTCCATTTGCTTGTTTGGAGGGAAATGTGTGAATTGCAAGCAGACCAATTGAAACATGGAGTCAGAGCAGCTGCAAAAGTAAATGAACCACAGCTGCACTGGTAAAGACAATCAGGGAAAAGACTGAGGTGAAATGCATGTGAATGCTCGAGTAATCAATTAAGCAGACCAATCAAATGAGACATCCTTGGGAAAAGTTTTGAGGTTCACTGGCTAAAAGGGAGAGGAAACCAACCAAATCACTGTTGTCAAAGCATAACGACCAGATCAACAATGCCGAGAGGAAAGGAGACATCAGGAAGAAGGTGGTGATAGTCCATCAGTCTGGGGAAAGCTACAAGACCTTCGCCAAGAGATTCCAGCTTCATCCATCCACTGTGAGACAAATTATTTACAAATGGAGGGCAGTAGGCATCACCGCAACTCTGCCCACAAGAGGACGGCCGTGGAAAAATTACACAAAGAAGCACCGGAAAAATAATAATGCAGGTAAAGGCCAAACCACAAATCCCCTCCAGAGAGTGACAGACCTCTCTGTACATGCTTCTGCTGTCAGGGGAAATATCGATGGACATGGGAGAGTTTCTAGAAGGAAGCCTCTGCTCATGAAAGAGCAAAGCAGGTTTAAACGGGCAAAGTTTCTGGACTTCCAGAAACCAGAGGCTTTCTGGATGAGTCTAAAATTTAATTATTTGGCCACAATCACAGGCGCCATGTTTGGAGAAAAGTAAACGCTGCATTTAAAGAGAAGAACCTCCTCCCAACTGTGAAACATGGCGGAAATAAGAAAGTCTGACCCTGCTTTTCTGCCTCCGGACCGGGACGACTCCATATAATGCAGGGACCATAATTTCCCAGGACTATTGACAAATTCTTCACCAGAATCTCCTGCCATCAGTCAGGGAGTTGAACCTTGGGCGAAAATGGATTATGCAACAAGAAAGCGACCCAAAGCATTCCAGCAAAAGTACTAAAGAATGGCAAGAGAAAGAAGATTCACACAAAGAAGACTTTGTGTGAGTTTGTCTGGACTTTTACTGGATTAGCCCAAAGTCTGGTTCACAATCCCATAGAAATGCTGGTGCAAGATCTGATCTGAGCAGGACAACAACCTCACTCAACTGGCTGAGTTCTGCAAGGAGGATTGGACAAAAAGCAGATGTCAGACACTCATTTGTGGTTGCAGAAGACATTTAGTTAAAGTAACGGCTGCAGAAGGAGGAGCCACAAGGAACTAACGGAGAGTTCACATACTTTTGCTCTTGGCAGATTTTCTGTTTTTTGACAGATACTTTCATTGAATAAATAATGAAAATGTATCTTTTTTTTCTTTTCCCTTATTTGGAAGGTCTGCTTTACAATTTGGATGTTCATTTCACATGATTATTATAATTTTTCTTTAGAAAACAATGACCATGTTCGGGTGGTTCACACACTATCAAGCAGCACTGTGCAAGAACTGAGCTGCTCACATCAATTTAGAATCAAGTTGTTTTCTCGCTCAATTTTTCTTGTAATTTAAGACGCTTTATCTGGCAACATTGTGTGTTTTTGCTGCTAATAGTATGACTATATCCTCATAATTAAATTCTCAGTCTTGTCCTAAAACTCCATCAAACAACTCACAAAAGGGGTGATTGAAATAAAAGCCACTTTTTAAAGACATTTTCTGTCATTTCTCATGATAAAAATTGGAAATCTGGTTGTATTCGATGTTGTTGGAGACTGAAGAGTTGCTCTGTTGCAGTGCTCTCCTTGGCCTGAGGTCACGTACGTCAACAACTCTCCGTCTCCCGGCTTCAACAGCACACACAACAGCTTTCCTGTCGCTGAAGGGTAGGAGCGTCTCACCGTTCTGGCCGCCGCCACCCGGTGAAGAAGATATGTTCATTAAACCCAGATTTCATTTTTCTGATTCTTGTTTCTAGTAACGGATCACCGAGCCACCAGCCTGAGCCTGTTGTTCAGGTTGCAGATGTAAGTTGATGTCGGTTTTGTTTATTAGATCAGAGAGCGGGTCTTAAAAGCATAGATGTAAAGCTGAGCTCGGCATGTTCAACACAGTCGACATTTAAACATTAGCAATTTTAGTTTGAAAGAAGAAATGTTTAAAAGTTTACTTCCTTCATAGCGCCTCCATCCGAATTTTAAAATAACAAATATGAACAGACCTCCTTCCTAAACAAGACATGAAATGTGAATTTAACTAAAAACAATATTGGCTCATTTAAATTCCAAGTAGCAGTAATATTTCATAACTGTACCCTTGCACTGACATCTTCTTATTCCTTGATAAATATAATATTACTAGCAGTAATTGGTGCTTTAAAAGCTAAGGTAGCATCCTCAGTGATTGTTTCTAGTTATTTTTTCTGTTCTAGAACTTGTTGCCCACGGCAACGCCACAAGACGCGCAGCAGTGGCTCCATAGAAACCGCTTCTCACCTTTCTGTCGACTCTTCACCAACTTCTCAGGTACGATCAAACTTTAGAAAATAGTCTTTCAGTCACTACTCAGAGTTGAGCGTACTAATGCGATGATGCTACATTATTATTCATTGAACAACAAATGAGAATATTTTGTGTCACTGGAGTCGAACAATGGAACGAACTGAATATGGAGCTACAACAATGTCCGAATATCAGACAGTTTAAAAATTTATACAAAGCTATGATATTCAAATTGTCCTGGGAAGAAGGGAATTGGCACAAATGAGTTTTTTCCTGTTAAAAACTCATTTGTGTTATTGTTAGCACTATCAATGGCTTATTTTGGTTGTCTTACTATTTTATATATATATATTTTTTTTACATTTTATTGTTTTAAAACGCAGATTAATAAGAGTTTATAGGTGTAAATTGGTAATTATTCTGATGCCGTATGTCCAGTAGTTTACAATTATCTGTATATTTTCTTATGAATTTGTAACCATTTTCTCTATGTACTATAATTAATTTGTTGGCTCTCTAACCCAGTATATTGAACAGGCACATCTATATTATAACATGGCTTTAATAACTAATTATTGAGTCTGTAAGTGATATATTTTGTTAAATTTGAAGTGATAACTTCCTACTCTTTTTTTTTTTTTTAAACATAAAAGTGGTAAACAAATTATTTTGCACATGTTTTTCTGTCTTACTGATTCATTTTTCTCTTTTTAAACCTGTTTGAAATAAATAAATCAAATTGCAGCTCTTGTTTGAAACTGGTTTGTTGTGGAGATAAAAGCTAAGAAAGAGCAGAGATGCAATATTCTATGATCTCTGATTTCTTTGCTCACTTTGTTCTTTTTCGCTTTTCTTTGGCTTGATGGGAAGTTTTCAGACTTTTAACGGATCTGTTTTTGTCACTGGATGTAAATTTATTGGGTTTTCTTACCAGGAGCCGACCTGCTGAAGCTAACCAGAGAGGACGTTATCCAGATTTGTGGCCCAGCAGATGGTATAAGACTCTTCAACGCGCTAAAGGGACGGTGAGTCTCTTTAAATGTTCATTTTATTTAACTATTTCCATTTGGTGTATCCAAAACTAACTTCCATAGTTGAGCAAAATGTATTTGCTTAAAAAATATTGTTGCTTTCTTGTATTTGCAGTGTGGTCCGCCCGAGGTTGACCATCTACGTTTGCCAGGAGTCGCAGCAGGCGCGGGAGCACCAACCGAAACATGAAAATGGAGACGCTTCCGCCAGCGCTTTCTTTGGTGAGCACATGATAACCCAGGGTCATAAAACAAGTCTCTAACATAAAATGTGAATTAATTAAACTAAGTCTGTTGGCTAGAAGAATTGTCTGTCATATGAATAACAGGTTTTAATTTTATTTTCTCCAAAAGTTAAGAAAAATGGAAAGGAAAAACCTACAACAAATAAATTTTCTAATGCATTTTGACATTTTTGTTTTTAGTAAAACCTAAACTTCCTTCAGCATTTAGTCTTTTTTTGGAATATTTCACCACATTGACAGTTTGTTGCCTCTCAACCAATGATCTCTGGAAAATGTGCTATTTTATGGAGTCCAATGACAACATAACAGTTTATTTTCTGTCATTTTTAACCTTTCCAAACAAGAAAAAAACGCATAATTCTGAAAATACAGAAATGGCAAATGTCAGGAAGGGTTGGAGAACCTTTGTTTTGTTGAACAAAAGTTTATTTACTTAAATCTACATTTGATCCCAATGTTGTAATGTTTCTGAACATATTTTTTCAATAAATTAAGTGCCATTTCTCCCCTGTTTTTGATTGTTTTTACCTGCAGTATATCACGCCATTTATCTGGAGGAACTCACTGCCAGCGAACTCACAGAGAAACTCGCTCAGCTCTTCAACATCTCACCCCGACAGATAAATCAGATCTTTAAACAGGGACCCACTGGTATCCATGTGCTGGTCAGCGATGAGGTAAAAAATACTACTTAAACAAAAACGCGTATTAATCACAACAAATATTTCCTACTGCAATAAATACATTTCCTCTGTTCTCAATAGATGATTCAGAATTTCCAGGATGAAGTTTGTTTTGTTTTGGACACAATGAAAGGTAATTAATTTTTCAATTTTGATCGTTTAGTGTTTAGCTTTGTTTTACAGAAGTGAGTTTTTCACAATTTCTCTTAACAAACTGCTGCTTGATTTTTATGTGACCAACGCAAAAAGGCCTAAGAGAAAGAATACATGGGTTTCCTTTTTCTTGAAACTGAATTTTTGTTGGTTTTCCATTTATAAAAACATGCAGAACCACAAAACTTGCATTCCAACAAACATGGATGTAGTTGCAGGAATGGAAACAACTTTCAGATTTACTTCCCAGTTTTTAAACCAGCATGTATAATTTCAAAATTGTAAATATTACCATATTCGTGTTTGTTGTATATGAATATATATATTTTTTATTTTAATGTTCTTAAAATAACTCAGATTTTTTTGCCAAATCAAGGAACAAAAAACGAAAAAATGTAGAAAATTGTTTGATATTATCGAGGTTTTTAAAAACATATATTGTGAACTTTTTTTTATTTATTTTTTGGTAATACTGCATCAACCACTGCAACTACAAATCCATTCAACACTTTTGAGAGTTTTGGTATATTTTTAAAGTTATGATCTTTTTTTCTTTGTGTTTTTTGCCTGTCACATAAAATATTACATGCAAAAAATCAGATTTAGTTGTTTAAATGGAGAAATTCAATCTAACCTCACGTGGTTCTTCTCTTTGCAGACAACACAAGCGATGGCTACCACATCATCTTAAAGTGAATCCCAGCCGAAGAATTATGCGACCTTGTTTTATTATTTAGACCTGCTGCCATCTGCCACACCAGACATCCATACACCTTGCCGTTTTCGGGTCAGATGAGGTTCTCCTGACTAATGTGGCAGCTGGGAGGTCGGTGCCACAGATGCACCTTTCGCCCTCCTCCCCCCACCGTACCTTAACGTTCTTCCTTTTGAGAAAGTGAAGTAATCGTCTCGCATTTACCGTTTCATTTTATGTCCTTCATGTTTCAGGAAAAGATTTGCGTTGAGGTTTATAAACGGTTGTTTTGTTGTCTGGTGCTCAGTTGCCTTACGTTTTTAAGAAACCCAATGTTGCTACAACAACCCCACCTAAAACTGCAACCAGGTCGTCGAGGGAAACTGCTGGGACTTGGCGGTCCTGATTAAAAAAAAAAAAAGATACTTAACGGATGCAGCTTGAACTTCACAGGTCGTGTCCCTGGAGCATCTTGAAAGTTAGCAGGCTCTGTTTATTAGTGGTCACCATGGCAACACTAACCAAGTGTCTTCACTAGCTTTTCACAACAGTCAGCGAATTTACCCCAGCATAATTTTCAAGTAGTAATTTGTTGTTTTAAGGTGTTTTTCATAATGAATTATGCTTCCCTGTATTTTAAAAATCTTCATATTTGCATCACTTTATTTTTTTATTTTTGTTCCCTTATTTTAGACATTACCAACTCCAAATGCTTTTAAATGTTGCTTCATGTAGCCCTGGGAAAACTCAACTCTTTGTACATTCAAGTTTTGACTTGATATTTTATAGATGTCAGTTTTTGCTTTGATGTCAATGTTATTAAAAATGATTACTAATGTACTGACAGCTGTCTTTCGTGATTTTGAGAAAACGTCCAAATCACTCAAAAACAAAATCCTGCCAAGTATTTGTGTTGCAGTTTGAAGTGTAAATATCTTGGTACATTTGAAATAAGACAAAGCTAACTAGGAGCTCATTTTACATCAATTTCTTAAGTTATGATAAACCTCTAGGTTAATTATAGACCAATAATAAATGGTAAAATGTTTTTTGCAATGCAGTCTCTAGTGAGATTATTTTTCCGATTTCTTGTGCCACAAAAAGACATTCAGAAGATCCACATCCAAGCTTTGTGGTTTACCCATAATGCTTTGCAGGGTTGCGGTTAACCATGGATGATGGAGGCTGAGACTGGCCACCTGACCAAGGATGTTCTCGATCCGTATCCCATGGCAATAATTTGTTGTTGGCATTTATATTTAGAACTAAACTAACCAAAGTCTTAAAGTAGCTTGAAGCTAAATATTTAGTTAGCAAACTATTACTTAAATATTTAGTTTGAAGAACATTACCTTGCACATTATCTTGCTGTGAACTAAATATTTAGTAAGCATGCTAAATGTTTAGTTTGCTAATTAGCAATTATACAAATTGTAGCATGATCAACAATTTATGTTAAAAGAATTGAGCAATACCAACTTTTTGGCAATGTGCAAATTATCTTAATATTAAGCCTCAAACTCTTTAGCTCCAAGTCTAATATTTAGTTGGAAAGCTAAATATTTAGCTCTAAACTATATTTAGTATGTAAAACTTTATATGTAACTTGAAGCTAACTAGCTTCAGGCTACATATTAGTTCCAGTTGAATATGTTGCTTCAAACTTGATGTGTTTAAATGACTAATCTAGTTAGATTAAAGCTATTTGCATTTAGCTTTAAATATAGATAAGGCTTGCTAAAGGTTTTGTTGGCTAAATATTTAGAAATGAGAAAAATGTAACAAGATCAACAACTGGCGTGAGTCTGGAGTTTGTGGAGGTTAGCAAGACAAACTTTTTACTTTGGTTGTCCATTTATATGCAGCAAATTTTCTTCAAACTAAACATTTTATTTTAAGATAAATATTTAGTTGTCAAACTAAGTAACTTTACATTCAGATTGCTAACTAAGTAATTAGCTTGTAGCTAAATATTTAGATAGCAAATGGAATATCTAGTTAGCATGCTAAACGTTTAGCTTGCTAACTAAAGCGTGTAGCTAAATATTTTGTTGGGAACTGAATTATGTAGACTTTAAACTTATTAAATATTTAGCACTTGGTAGCTAGTTGGTTGGCAATTTCTGTTTTTGTAAACCAAATACTTAACTTTCTAATTGACATAAATATAGAAGTTGAAACAACTTATATTTTAACTTGGTTAAAATATAAGTTGTTTTTTGTCTTATGACAGGCTAAATAATCCAAAGGAGACAAATAATTTCACTGTTGTCATTAAAAAAACTGCTTACATCTGTGTAGTTACTGTACCTGTAAATAAAATAAAGCTAAAAGATTAAAGATTGAGAAATGAATCTAAAACACTTCACTTCCCAGCATGCCTTGTCGCCAGGGCGAGTATATGGCGTCACGACGGCTATAAATACGTCTGCAGGAAAGAATTTCCTCCTCCATTGTTACATTGTAACAAGCGGGGCCGGGGCGAACCGGGGTGGAGAGGGGAAAAAAGCGTCTTCTCGTCAGAAAATCTCCAACAATCTGACACCAAACGAAACAAACCAATGCGCGTCTTTTTTCCCTCCTGTCTTGTTTTATTTAAAAAGCGAGAAGACAGCGAAGTGAGCCCAGCCGACCGAGCCCGGTCCCGGTGAGGAAGCAGAAAGGGGGGTAAAAAAGAAAAGAGAAAAGAAAGAAAAAAGCGATAAGCGAGCACAAATGTCAGCGGATTTCTCCATTGTAATAATTTTCAGCCTCATATTGGGAAGATAGCACATCCGGCTGTGTGCGTTGTTCATGCTGCACCGAAAAATGTTGGGAAATAACCCAATGACGCCCCTCTTTCTTCCTTTTTTCCTCTCGGCTGTCCTTTAAACACAGAGGTATGCCACATTTAAATAAAAGCAGTCGCTCCTGTCAGGCCACTGTAATCTTTCGGCGTGCAGAACAATGAGCTTGCAACCCATGTAACCTCCAATAGCTAGCAAGAGACAGAGAAGTATTGCAAATTGACAATCAGCCAGATCACTTTGTTGCAGGGATATCGGTCGTTTTTGCACATGAAAAGCGTCTCACTGCGCGATAAAAGATTGATGTGCAGCTCGGATTGGAAAGAAAGACGACCTCCGAGGCTGTTGGATTAAGGGTCCCTCTTTCTGCCCCAGGTAAGGAGGTCTAGTGTCTCTTAAATGTGGGCTTTGTGTGTGTGTGTGTGTGTGTGTGTGTGAAAGGGAGAGAGGGAGTGGAAAAAAGGGGGGAGACGGTTAAATGGTGATTGGGAGGACCGAGCATTTGCCTGTTATAGGCTGATAGTGTTCAGGGTTTTACAGTGCATTTCAACCGACATCATGTCCACTCTGCAAGTCATGGTTAGACTGAAACACACAGCAGCTGCAGCAGCTTCGGTGGAAGAAACTCCACGTCTGATTTTAATTAAAATTCACCTCTTATCGTTTTGCATGAATGTGTGCATAGGTAGGTAGTAGGGCTGCACAATTTATTGGCTTTCTGTGCAAGATTGCAAAAAAAAAGAAAGGATGTAAAACCATGTAAAGTGCTTGGCAGTATCATATTTGGTCACCTTGATGGATTGTTACTGTCCTTGATACACCTGATCCCAGTGGTTTACATGTTAAAGCTCATAAAGAAAGAGGTGGAGACATTTTAGTTATTGCAACATTTGAGGTGTATTAGTATTTATTAATATTGTGCAGCCAGAACAGATCATAAATTGTGTTTTAAAGAATAGGCCTGTCACAATAACATGCCAGGCAATAAATTGCCCAGAAGTTACTGCGATAAATGATGATATCGTTGTCTTGAGACCATTTTCAAGTAATATAATGATAATGATGGCAAAATAATGCAAGAACACATTCTCAAATTCTATTCTATTCTAACACTTGAGTGGGAATATTTGAAATAAATAAGCAAAACAACAGAAACAACAAATAAAAGAAATAATGAAGTCTCTGTAAATTAAAGGGTGAGTTGCGACCAAAGCACCAGACTGAAGACTTTATCCATCCAGTTTTTAGTGGAAAGAGAAAGATAAAAATGCAAATTATTGAGTTCATTTTAATTAATCATGTGATTAATTGATTTATTGCATATTGTAACAGGCTTTCACACACTATAAGTCGTAGATTTACATCTATTCAGCTATGCTAACATCCCACCAAAGCACAGTTTTACCATTTCTTGTAAATATTCTTTTATGCACAGATGTGCAGTCACATGTTTTAAAATTATTACACATTTTAATGTAGGTGTGCTATTTTTTTTGTTTTTTATGCTGTAAATTTCCTCTAAATGTCTTTTATTCTTACTGTCTAATTTTATATTTTCATCTTTATGTGAATCTAAATGCTTAAACTTGCCTGTCACTTTGTTTCTGATGCAACAGAGGGGCAATAAATGTTATTCGATTATTTTCTATTCAATTATACCTCAATACATGAGCTATAAACATGCAAACTAGATTTACCACTGCATTAAATTCAAGTTTATTTCACCAAGACCAGCACAGTAAACAATGTTAGCTAAGGCTAATTTGAAAAACTCACTTTGATTCACTGTTTTGATCAATTTTAATTTGATTTAATTCAAATCAGTGCGGTATAGTGAGTCTCTTTTTGACTGAATGTGAATAAATATTCATGTTGTGTTAAAACAAAATCAAGTAAAAAATAAAAATTTTTATGTCTTATGAACAATAAAAGTTGAGATAAACTTGCACAGAGGCTTATTTATTGATGCTCAAGAAAGGACAACGGTTAACTTAATAACATTTACGGGGCACAAAATGAAGAATCTCATTGTTAAAATGATATTTATGACAACAGCTAAGTTTTGGTGAAAATGAGAAAATAATAGACTAGTCTGAGGAAAATCTGGACTTAAAACTGAAATGAATTTGATAAAACTTTGTAGAAAAAAATAGGAAATTTCTGAGTTTGGAAAGTCAAACATTTGCTAGACAAAAACTACATTTTCCAATTAATTTAAGAAATTTTCTAGACAAAAATGTGGAAACTTCAGAGTTTGGAAAATTGAAAATTTGCGAGACAAAAACTGAAAAATGTTGAGAATAATGTAAGACATCTTTTACGCTCTAAAATGTGGAAATTTCTGAGACTCAAAAGTCCAAAAATTTTTATATTTTGGACATTTCCAGAGTTTCAAAAGTCGGAACAATCAAAATTCTTATATGAAATGTTTAACAATAAATGCAAGAAATTTATGTTCATATGTTTATTGCTTAAACCACCATCTGTAAGCATTAATAAAGGGGGTCTCAAGCTAAATTGCCACCTTCCCTGTCAACATTGTAAAAATCAATCTATCCCATTTTTTTTTCGTACATTTCAGCAACAAGCCAATGTTGCATCATAAAAACACAAAAATACAAAGTCATTGAAAACACCACACAGCCAACAATTAAAACCTTACATTTTGCCAAGACCCATAAAAATATATGTCATTGCACTCTGAGAGAGTTTAATGCTAAAGTTGATTTCTGAGTCACAGCTTCTGATTTGGCAGTAATTCAAGGAGCTACTTCACTTTCATCACTCGATGAAAGTCTAAAATGCGACATTAGTCGGTCAATCTATCCATCCATCCATCTATTCATCCATCTGTCCTTCATCTATCCACTGAATCTGTTTATACATCTGAATTCCTGTCTGCCCAGCCGTACTTCAGTATATATGCATACATGCGCAGCTCTGGCTAGGACACCACCAATGCAGTAACTGGGATTTCTTATATATCTGCATTAAGTTTGTGGTTTTGTTAACAGACAAAGCGTCGTGTTTTCGTTGGGATCTGAGCCACAGCTGAAGGTGCTTCCGTTCACTTTGATTAAAGCTGCAGATGTGATAAATTTCACCTTGTGGCTCTCTGAAAGGGAATCAGGTGGGTTAACGCCATAGAGACCGCTCGCTTCAAGGCTCTTCGCATGAACTACGCTTGCCCAGTTGCCATGGTTACGGTGATAATTTCAGAATGGGATTTAATGTGCGATGTTCAGGATGGAGCAGCGGTGGAGGCAGACAGATGAAATGATGGAGGTGGAATACAGAGGAAAAGGAGGCAGATGTGTTGTTTGTTTCCACATCGTCAGAGCAGAAACAGAGCAAACATTTAGTCCTAAAACATGCAGAAAAAGTTCCCTTATTAACGGATTTGACATGCATTTAAACACAGTGGCTTTTGTTGCCCTGACTGTGCCCTCAGATAGCAGGTTTCCATGGAGGCAGGTCCGTCCCTAAGCCTCAAACGAAGATATGAAGAGGTGGACAGCGGCTCTCTGTTCTCTACACCTAAGGACTCGGACGATGACATCTCCAGCAGTGACAGCGCAGACAGCTGTGACAGCCTCAACCCACCTTCCAGCACCCCGTTCACTCGTAAGCAACGGCAGAGAAAAAAGAAACACCAACACACCTGGGACACACCTGGGATATTTAACGGGGAATTATTATGCAAAAGTCACATTTTGCATGACTTTTTGCTTCCCACGGTTATAAAAGTCTCTATCTATCTATCTATCTATCTATCTATCTATCTATCTATCTATCT